>WNWK01014305.1:0-51828 GCA_009830355.1 Cherax destructor | reverse complement strand
TGGGCAAAATACCCCTTCCCCTTCAAATCTACTAAAAACGAGAAAAAAAAAACTTTATAAAATTGGTTTGTCTGAATGGGCGTGGATGTAGTCCGGATAAAAAGAGATGATTCCCAAAGGGAATAAATAAAAAGAAGTTGGATGCCCGGGCCCTGGCCAAAGCTGAAGGGGTGGGCGAGTTTAAAAGGGGAAAAATAAATGGGATTAAATCGGGATATTTTAAGAGAGTTAGAGCTAAGGAAGGGTAGCAATAAAAAAAATGATCATATATCTGTACCCCCTCTATAAACATGTACATCCTGAAGTCTACTCAACAGTCTTTTATCTACCAATACATAGCCCAAAAAACTACTGTCATTACGCCCCATCATATCTTGTATACTTATTTATCCTTTTTTTCTTAAAATATGTATTACAAAAACCCAAACTGTTTTACATGATGGTAGGATTGTGGTGTTTTTTTTCTGTCTCATAAACACGCTGGAAAAAGGTATATTAGCTACTTCTTTTACACTTTAGGTCACACTACACTGGCATACACATGCATATAAAACATACACACATCTAGGTTTTTCTTTTTTTTCTTAATAGTCTTGTTTTTTTTATTTTCTCTATTGTCCAGGGGGAAGGGGAAAAAGAATTTTTCCTCCTAGCCATGCTGTCGTAGGGGGCGACTAAGATGCCGGGAGAATGGGCAGTAACCCCTTCCCCTGTCAAATCTACTAAAAACGAGAAGAAGAAAACTTTAAAAAATTTGGGGTTGTCTGAATGTGCGTGGATGTAGTGGGATAAGAAGAGATGATTGCCGATGTTTGAATAAAAGAAGTTGGATGCCCTGGCCCTAAGCGAAACAAAGCTGAAGGGGTAGGCGAGTTTCAGTGGGGAAAAATAAATGGGATTAAGTCAGGAGTATCTGAGAGAGTTAGAGCTAAGGAAGGGGTAGCAATAATGTTGAAGGATCATTTTGGAAGGAAAAGGGGGAATATAAATGTGTAAATTCAAGGATTATGTGGTTAAAAAAAGGGTGGATGCAAAAAGTGGGTCATAATAAGCGTGTATGCACCTGGAGAAGAGAGGAGTGTAGAGGAGAGAGAGATTTTGGGAGATGTTAAGCGAATGTATGGGAACTTTTGAACCAAATGAAGAGTAATTGTGGTGGGGGACCAAATGCTAAAGGGGGAGAAACATGCAGAGAGGGTGTAGTAGGTAAGTTTGGGGTGCCAGGTTAAATGATAATGGGAGCCCTTTGATTGAACTTTGTATAAAAAGGGGGGTTTAGTTATAATTAGCAAGAACTCATCAAAAATTAAGTCCTTTCTAAAATTTTCTCTTATACGTTTAAAGATATTTTTTTTCTTTTATGTTAATGAAAAAATTTATAATTTTATACCAAGAAAACTTTGAAAACCTACCTAACCTTATTACAACAATCGCTTTAATTTAGCTAACCCCAACTAAATATATTTTAGATACGTTAACAATAATTTAATAATAAACAAACACAATGAAATATATTTTTTCGTTAGGTTCAGAATGATTTTTGGAAATCATTGCATAAAAAAATTTTTCGCTTGTCTTTTTGGCAAGGTGGGGTTGTTATTTAACCCAAAACCAAGTTTTCCCAAACCCACAAATATATATATATAAAATATATATATATATATATATATATATATATATATATATATATTTATTATAAAAATGTCATAAAAACTCATCTAAAATTAAGTCTTTCTAAAAATTTCTCTTATAGTTTAAAGATATATTTTTTCATTTATGTAATGTAAATTTATAATTTTGTACCAAGAGAAACTTTGAAAACCTACTAACCTTATTAAAAGGCGCAATTTAATTTAGCTAACCAACTAAATATATTTTAGATACGTTAACATTAATTTAATAATAAAAAAAAATAAATATATTTTTTTCGTTATGTTCAGAATGATTTTGGAAATTATTGCATACACAAATTTTCACTTGTCTTATATGGCAAGGTGAGCGTTGTATTTTAAAAGAAAATCATTAAATTTTATAATAATATATATATATATATATATATATATATATATATATATATATATATATATATATATATATATATATATATATATATATATATATATATATATATAACTGATGCCTGCCGGGGTGAACCCGGGTCAATCCAGAAGGGATCAAAATTGGTTTTCTAAAATTTTTTACATTTGGATAGATTTCTATTTGAATTTAAATTTAATGAAAGCCAGCTTTTTTTAAATCATTTTATAAACGTTCTCTTCTATTCTTGTTTACACTCCCCCCCCCCCCCCCCCCCCCCCCCCCCCCCCCCCCCCCAAAAAAAAAAAAAAAAAAAAAAAAAAAAAAAAAAAAAAAAAAAAAAACCCTTTTAAAAAAATTTAAAAAAAGTCCCAATTTGCTTGTTCTAATTTAAAACTTGCGGTTTTAACCATTTATCTAAAAAATTTTCATGTTACTAATAAAAAAAAAAATGCAATGCGACTGAATTTGATATGATTTCCTTGCTATTTTCGCTAATCATATTTTTTTTGCATTTTTTATGACAGGTTGTCACATTTCGATCCATTAGAGGTGCTCCCCGGCCCTGTTGTGTTATCATCATACACGTAATTTATTTTTTCAAATATGACAAAGTTAGGCGGGAGGCGTGAAGCAATCAGATGAGGACCACTGGTTCGAAAATGAGCTTCACTTCCTTTTTGGATGGTTTATATATTATGTTTAAAAACCTATGAGCCACGGGGATCATTAAGGTTGCATGTTACGGGTATACTACCAATCAAGGATACTTTAATACTTAAACTTGAAATTAAAGAAATATATTTCCGTTTGGGAATTCCTCTTTTTTTTTTCAAAAGTGGTTGTCTTATATATATATATATATATATATATATATATATATATATATATATATATATATATATATATATATATGTGTGTGTGTGTGTGTGTGTGTGTGTGTGTGTGTGTGTGTGTGTGTGTTTTGTGTGTGTGTGTGTGTGTGTGTGTGTTTTGGTGGGGAAGGGGGAAGAGAGATGAATGAAGGTCCTCATCTTTTTTTACTTTTTTAATAGAGAGAATTTTTATGTTAAAGTCTTGCAACGCGGGGGGACTCGGGACGCACCCAGTACCTAGTGCGTTCGGGAGTTTCCATCTTCTGTAGAATGTTTCGACTGGTGGCTCTTATCATCCATCCCATCTCATTCATAACTAAATACCCGTGGAACATGGCCGAGATGGAATGTCTCTCCCCTTATTTCATTTGACTGGGGTGCACTTTTTGGGCGAACAGGAAGTGTAGTAAAAGGAAGGAATGGAAAGCTTACATTTCAAGAATGGAAAGCTTACACTCAAGAATGGATAACTTACACTAAGAATAAAAATGGTGACTGCAACAATACACAAATAATCCCCCGTAGGAGAATGAAATTTTTGGATGACGTTTCGGCCCAATTTGGGCCCATTAACTGCTACTATTACACTACTTACTACTACTACTATTACTACTTTTTCCCCACCACTACCTCTACCACTACTACTTCTACCTCTTCTCTTTTTCCCCTTTCCCTTCGTAAATATACTGATTCCCTTCCCTTCCCCTTTTGTGTATTTTTGATGGTCCAGGATGAAACGTCGTCCTTTTTTATTGTCCCGTGTGCGGGTTATTTGTATACTAAAGCTTGACTCTTTAACTACGAAAATTTACATAACTCATTTTAAAGGGTTAAAAATTAACCTTTCCCCTGACATCAAAAACCATTACATCAATGTTTTACACTTCCAAAAAAATGTGAATAAGACAAGTGCCACACCTGGATATCTTTATGAATAAAGATACGGGCGGGACATGTGCAATATTCATCAACATCAAAAATACACTTACATTAAACTCCCAGGTATAAAACAGAGGCACACACTTCTCAGGTATGTAAAATGTCTCACTGACGAAGGTTGCCCTTTTCTACTCCCCTCTATCAAACATTTTTAAATTCACTACCTAAAAATTTTCCCTTTTGGCCCCTTTCCCCGAGTGAATGTTTTTGTTGTTGTTGTTTCGACTGTTGCAATAAATTCATGTAAATTTCAATGTCGGTTCAGACGCGCAAAAAAAACCAATTTTTAGTTTCCCCCTTTTTGCAAACCTTGTCCAATCAACCTAATTAGATACAAGTTGCTGGCACTGGAGACACAGTGAGGCAAAACCACAACAATACATATTCAAGTGCCAGAGGCTTTTTGGGCCCCGGGGTGGGGAAAAAAAGTTGATTACTGAGCCTTCAAGCTGGCAATATTTTTAAATTTTCTTCAGTGACAGGGGGGCACGGAGGGTAAAAGAATATACCGTACATATGAATACACATCATTCCTGTGGACCCAAAATACGAACACGCATAAACATTTGGGGAAATAATGCATGTGCACATTATATACACACACACAAAGCTCAAAATGCGCACATACATATCAATATATACCTGCACTGAGCCCAACACACAAGGCAACTGTGAATGCCTAGAAATATATTTTTTGGGGGAAAACATAAGCATAGAAGGAACATTATCATTATATTCACTAGAAAGAGTGAAGAGACGTGAATGCAATAGGGTCGGGGGAAAAGGAAATAACATGATTTAAACAACTCACCGAAAGGAGAGGATTCGAAACTATGGCGAGCTAGTCATAAAAAATGGCACCATTGTTACCGAAAAGGGTTCGTCCAACTAGTAAATGAAGGAGGGGAAAGATCTAGCCACAACCAGGTTAGTGTGAAAATTAATCTTAAAAAAAACTGCATTTTTTTGGTTTCAGTGGGTCCGATGATAAGAATGAAAAACACACACACACACACACACACACACACACACACACACACACACACACACACACACACACACACACACACACACACACACACACACACACACACAAAAGAAAGAGCCCCTGGTTTACCCAAAGATGTAGGGAGGCAAAGACTCAGAGTGCCAGAGAATGGAAAAGGTACAGAAGGCAAAGAACCCAAGCAAACAAGGAGATTAGTCGAAGAGCTAGAAACGAGTATGCACAGGTACGGAGGGAGGCCCAGAAACAGTACGAAAACGACATAGCATCGAAAGTCAAGTCTGACCCGAAACTGATGTACAGCCACATCAGAAGGAAGACAACAGTAAAGGATCAGGTGATAAGGCTGAGGAGGGAAGATGGGGAACTCACAAGTAATGATCAAGAGGTATGTGAGGAGCTCAACTCGAGGTTTAGGGAAGTATTCACAGTGGAGGAAGGGAGGCAGTTGGGTAGACAGGACGGGGTGCATCACCAACAAGGGATGTATCGAGTGCTGGAGGGTATACACACATCTGAGGGGGAGGTGAAGCAGTTACTCAGTGACCTTGATACCTCAAAGGCAATGGGTCCGGACAATATCTCACCATGGGTCCTTCGGGAAGGAGCTGAGGTTCTGAGTGTGCCACTTACCAAAATTTTCAACACATCCCTTGAAACTGGGCAGCTACCTGAGATATGGAAAAGGCCAACGTAGTCCCCATCTTTAAAAAGGAGACAGAAAAGAGGCACTAAACTACAGACCGGTGTCACTTACATGTATAGTGTGCAAAGTCTTGGAGAAAATCATCAGAAAAAAAATGGTGGAGCATCTGGAGCAGAACAGGTTAATCAACGCCAGACAGCACGGTTTCAGGGAAGGCAAATCCTGTGTAACAAACCTCCTGGAGTTCTATGATAAAGTAACAGAGGTAAGGCAAGAGAGAGAAGGGTGGGTTGACTGCATTTTCTTGGACTGCAGGAAGGCCTTTGACACAGTTCCTCACATGAGATTAGTAAAAAGATGGAAGACCAAGCGTGTATAACAGGAAGGGCACTGGAATGGATCAGGGAATACCTCACAGGGAGGCAACAACGGGTCATGGTGCGTGATGAGGTATCACAGTGGGCGCCTGTGACGAGCGGTGTACCGCAGGGGTCAGTCCTAGGACCAGTGCTATTCTTGCTATATGTGAATGACATGACGGATGGGATAGACTCAGAAGTGTCTCTTTTCGCAGATGATGTGAAATTAATGAGGAGAATCACATCGGATGAAGACCAAGCAGGACTTCAAAGTGACCTGGACAAGCTTGACATCTGGTCTAGCAACTGGCTTCTCGAATTTAACCCCACCAAATGCAAAGTCATGAAGATCGGAGAAGGGCAAAGAAGACCGCTGACAGAGTACAGGCTAGGTGGACAAAGGCTACAAACCTCAACAAAGGAGAAAGACCTTGGGGTGAGTATAACACCAAGCACGTCTCCGGAAGCACACATCAACCAGATAACCGCGGCAGCATATGGGCGACTGGCAAACTTAAGATTAGCGTTCCGTTACCTTAACAAGGAATCGTTCAAGACACTGTATACCGTATACGTCAGGCCCATACTAGAGTATGCAGCACCAGTCTGGAACCCACACCTGGTCAAGCACGTCAAGAAACTAGAGAAAGTGCAAAGGTTTGCGACAAGGTTAGTTCCACAACTCAGGGGTCTGTCTTATGAAGAAAGGCTGAGGGAAATAGGACTAACAACACTGGAGGAAAGAAGGGTCAGAGGAGACATGATAACGACATACAAAATACTGCGGGGAATTGACAAGGTAGATAGTGACAGGTTGTTTCAGAGAGGGAACACAGAAACAAGGGGACACAACTGGAAGCTGAAGACTCAGATGAGTCAAAGGGATGTCAGGAAACATTTCTTCAGCCACAGAGTAGTCAGGAAGTGGAATGGACTAGAGAATGATATAGTGGAGGCAGGAACCATACATAGTTTTAAGACAAGGTATGATAAAGCTCATGGAGCAGGGAGAGCAGAGACCCAGTAGCAGACAGCGAAGAGGCGGGGCCAGGAGCTGAGTCTCGACCCCTGCAACCACAATTAGGTGAGTACAATTAGGTGAGTACACACACACACACACACACACACACACACACACACACACACACACACACACACACACACACACACACACACACACACACACACACACACACACACACACACACACACACACACACACACACACACACACACACACACACACACACACACACACACACACACACACACACACACACACACACACACACACACACACACACACACACACACACACACACACACACACACACACACACACACACACACACACACACACACACACACACACACACACACACACACACACACACACACACACAGACACACAGACACACACAGACACACACACACAGACACACACAGGTTAATGCAAAAGCTAGAGGATCAGGCACACGTAACAGGAAAGGCACTGCAATGGATCAGAGAATATCTGACAGGGAGGCAACAACGAGTCATGGTACGTGACGAGGTGTCAGAGTGGGCACCTGTGACGAGTGGGGTTCCACAAGGGTCAGTCCTAGGACCTGTACTGTTTTTGGTATATGTGAATGACATAACAGAAGGGATAGACTCAGAAGTGTCCCTGTTTGCAGATGATGTGAAGTTAATGAAAAGAATTAAATCAGTCGAGGATCAGGCAGGACTACAAAGAGACCTGGACAGGCTACAAGCCTGGTCCAGTAACTGGCTCCTAGAATTTAACCCTGCCAAATGTAAAGTCATGAAGATCGGAGAAGGGCAAAGACTGCAAACCTCACTCAAGGAAAAAGATCTTGGGGTGAGTATAATACCGAGCACATCTCCTGAGGCACACATCTATCAGATAACTGCTGCAGCATACGGGCGGCTGGCAAACCTAAGAATAGCATTCCAATACCTCACTAAGGAATCATTCAAGACTCTGTACACCATATATGCCAGGCCCATACTGGAGTATGCAGCACCAGTTTGGAACCCACACCTGGTCAAGCACGTCAAGAAATTAGTACAGTGAGCCCCCGGTTTTCGTGATTAATCCGTTCCAGAGGGCGTCATGAACACCGAATATCATGAACTCCGAATCTATTTTTCCCCATAAGAAATAATGGAAATAAAAAATAATCCGTTCCAGACACCCAAAAGTATTAAAATAAAATATTTTTTTTACAACATATAGACATTAAATTACACACAAAACAATGCGAAATAAAGAAATAATAGTGCAATAACATGTCACTTACATTTATTGAAGAGTTGTTGATGTGTGGAAGACGGGAGGAGGGGAGAGGATGGAGTAGTATGCTAGTATTTGGAAGGGGAATTCCCTTCCATTAACACTGCAGGTGCCAAGTTCTTTTCTGGGGTTACTGGCCTTTTTCTTTTAATGCCACTAGGACCAGGTTGAGAGTCACTGGAACTTTCTCTCACAAAAAATCTGTCCAGGGAGCTCTGTGTCTGGCATTTCTTTAAAACATCCCTGAAATGGGACACCACATTGTCATTGTACAGGTTACCAGCACGGCCTGCAACAGCTTTGTTAGGGTGATATTCATCCATAAAGCCTTGCACATCAGTCCATTGTGCAATGATCTTCAGTTCGACTGTATTTCTGACATTCTTTACCACAGGGCTGGCACTAGGAGCTTTCTTGGGGCCCATGGTGGTTTATTTAGCAGTTGCAAGCACTAAAAACACTGGAATAATGACAATATATCTGGTATGAATTCATGGGTGGTGGTTGCTCGCTGGTAAACAATAGCACACTGACGCTGAATGGAGTGCCCGGGCCCGCTCAGGCCACGCGTACGCGTCCTGGACGAATCATGAACTCCGAGCGGATTCATGAACACCGAGCCAAAATTTTCATGAAAAAACTTAACGAACACCGATTTTAACGAACTCTGACGCTCACGAACACCGGGAGTTGACAGCCCCCGGTGGCCTAGTGGGTAAAGCTCTTGCTTCACGCACGGAGGGGCCGGGTTTTCGAAGTGTTTCATTACACACACACACACACAAACACATACATACGACAGGCCTAGTGTCTAATCGACATGTGCCTAGGACAAAATGGTAACTAACACACACACACACACACACACACACACACACACACACACACACACACACACACACACACACACACACACACACACACACACACACACACACACACACACACACACACACACACACACACACACACACACACACACACACACACACACACACACACACACACACACACACACACACACACACACACACACACACACACACACACACACACACACACACACACACAGAGGTTAATGCAAAAGCTAGAGGATCAGGCACACGTAACAGGAAAGGCACTGCAATGGATCAGAGAATATCTGACAGGGAGGCAACAACGAGTCATGGTACGTGACGAGGTGTCAGAGTGGGCACCTGTGACGAGTGGGGTTCCACAAGGGTCAGTCCTAGGACCTGTACTGTTTTTGGTATATGTGAATGACATAACAGAAGGGATAGACTCAGAAGTGTCCCTGTTTGCAGATGATGTGAAGTTAATGAAAAGAATTAAATCAGTCGAGGATCAGGCAGGACTACAAAGAGACCTGGACAGGCTACAAGCCTGGTCCAGTAACTGGCTCCTAGAATTTAACCCTGCCAAATGTAAAGTCATGAAGATCGGAGAAGGGCAAAGAAGACCGCAGACAGAGTATAGTCTAGGTGGCCAAAGACTGCAAACCTCACTCAAGGAAAAAGATCTTGGGGTGAGTATAATACCGAGCACATCTCCTGAGGCACACATCTATCAGATAACTGCTGCAGCATACGGGCGGCTGGCAAACCTAAGAATAGCATTCCAATACCTCACTAAGGAATCATTCAAGACTCTGTACACCATATATGCCAGGCCCATACTGGAGTATGCAGCACCAGTTTGGAACCCACACCTGGTCAAGCACGTCAAGAAATTAGAGAAAGTGCAGAGGTTTGCAACAAGACTAGTCCCAGAGCTAAGGGGATTGTCCTACGAAGAAAGGTTAAGGGAAATCGGCCTGACGACACTAGAGGACAGGAGGGTTAGGGGAGACATGATAACAACATATAAAATACTGCGAGGAATAGATAAGGTGGACAGAGACAAGATGTTCCAGAGAGGGGACACAGAAACAAGGGGTCACAATTGGAAGTTGAAGACTCCTATGAGTCAAAGGGATGTTAGGAAGTATTTCTTCAGTCATAGAGTTGTCAGGAAGTGGAATAGCCTAGAAAGCGACGTAGTGGAGGCAGGAACTATACATAGTTTTAAGACGAGGTTTGATAAAGCTCATGGAGCAGGGAGAGAGAGGACCTAGTAGCAATCAGTGAAGAGGCGGGGCCAGGAGCTATGACTCGACCCCTGCAACCACAAATAGGTGAGTACAAATAGGTGAGTACACAGACACACACACACACACACACACACACACACACACACACACACACACACACACACACACACACACACACACACACACACACACAGAGGTAGCCAGAAGACCGAGAGACACAGGCACACAGAAAGACCAAAACACACGGGCAGACAGAAAGGCAGACAAGCAGAGTTAGACAGATAGACAGACAGACAGACCTGTTTATGTGTAACAGAGAAAACAAATAAAGCCAGGGTTCCCTGCAGCCATGCTTTATCATCAAGTGTCACTCCACTGCTTACCCTGTCAGCAGTTTAGTGACTAGTGACTTGTTTCAAGAAGTTTCATATATACTCCAGCGTGACTAAAACATTGCTGAGACCTATAAATACTTTGTATATATTTCTAGACAATAATAGTAAATGACCAAGGCAGGTGAAAATATTCACCTGTTGGTGTGATTGTGACTATTTGAGTACTATTTCAGTATCTAATATTAGTGTCAGGACAAAAATTGGCTATGAAATCACAAGAACTATTATAAGGTGTAATTATCAGAACATAAAAATTATATAAATTAAAATAAAAACAAGAAAAAAAGGTATATCGGCAACAGTTCTGCAAGTGGCAAGACTCCATGTTGCCGTCAGGTGAGCACCCAGCCCCAACTTTGCGGTCTTATATCTCGATAAGTACTGGTCCAAAAAAATTTTTTTTTGCTTTTATAACACAGAAAATTGGCCTCTCTTAATTTTTTTTTTTCAAAATACAGTGGACCCCCGCCTAACGAGCACCCCGGAAATCGTACAATTATGTAAGTATAATATTGTAAGTGCTTGTGGAAGTGTATTTTTGGGTGTCTTAAATAGACTAACCTACGTGACATTATTTCTTAACCCTTTGGGGGTCCAAGGGGTCTCTCTGAAACTCGTTCTCAGGGTCCATGAATTAAAAAAAAAAAAAATTCTTATGAAATGATAGTTGTTTTTTTCTAAATCTAATAGGCTAAAAAATACATTTTTGCGATCAATACTCACCGAGATATAGAGGATTGAAGTTGACGAAAATTGAACTGCTGCCGGCAACATCGGTGACTGCCGGTTGGCCGGTAATCTTCTATTTTCTTTCTTGAAGTTGTTTTCTTATCGATTTTAATTTTTTTTTTCCAAATAACTTTTATGGCCTGTGAGACCAATATAAGTGCTTTTTTCAAATATTCACTCGCTAAGTATTATACAATAATTACATAAAGTGTGTTATCACTATTTTGTTTACACAACTTATTTACAGTTATTCACAATAACAAATATTGTTTATTTTCATTGTTCAATCATGTATATACATATATATAGTCACTGGACATGTTTCTAGAAGTTCTGCAGCCTGTGGAAGTCTCTGAAACATGGTTCCATGCACAGTGGTGTTTTACATTCCACACACATAAAACGAGTGTGTTTGCATTGTTGTGGGCGTTTTTTTGTATGTGCACAGACAAAACACCTCTTCTGAGCCTTTTTCTTGCAAGCAGGCTGTTTTGTTAGGAAGTGATCACCATGCCTCAGACGAGAGTGTAGGTGTTGATAACTTGGTGTTGGGCGGGTTTCTATTGCAGGTGTTGCTCCTTGGTACTTGAATATTATTTGTCTGATGACAGACAAACAAAATTCGCCATATGGTGGTTTGTTTGTGGTATGGTAATGTCCAGAATGTGAAAAAAGAGTTTTATGTACCACTTGTAACTCTTGCGAACACAATCAGAAAACCCAATTTGCATGTCACATTTGTCCACTAAGTGCATATTGAGCGTGTAGTCCATCACAGCTGCAGGTTTTAGAATGGGTTCATTGGTCTCTCTACTCACCCTGTCAGTGTCTGTTATTTCGTTAGGGTGAATTGATAACAACAGTGTGACATCTCGTTTGTCATGCCACTGAAATGCCATGATGTCATTGGCAGCAAACGCCTGCACCTCACCTCTACGAGTGCCTGCATTGAACCTAGGCATTTGCTTACGATTTGCACGCACTGTACCACACACATCTGTCAAGTTCACTCGCAAAAAATCATTGAGGGAGGGGCTTGTGTACCAGTTCTTCTTCTTTCAACACGTCGGCCGTTTCCCACCAAGGCGGGGTGGCCCAAAAGGAAAAACGAAAGTTTCTCCTTTTACATCTAGTAATATACACAGAAGAAGGGGTTACTAGCCCCTTGCTCCCGGCATTTTAATCGCCTCTTACGACACACATGCCTTACGGAGGACGAACTCTGTTCCACTTCCCCATGGAGATAAGAGGAAATAAGAACAAGAACTAGTAAGAAAATAGAAGAAAACCCAGAGGGGTGTGTATATATATATATATATATATATATATATATATGCTTGTACATGAATGTGTAGTGTGACCTAAGTGTAAGTAGAAGTAACAAGACATACCTGAAATCATGCATGTTTATGAGACAGAAAAAAGTTGTGTACCAGTTCTTCTTTCTTTCTTTCAACACGTCGGCCGTTTCCCACCAAGGCGGGGTGGCCCAAAAGGAAAAACGAAAGTTTCTCCTTTTACATTTAGTAATATACACAGAAGAAGGGGTTACTAGCCCCTTGCTCCCGGCATTTTAATCGCCTCTTACGACACGCATGGCTTACGGAGGAAGAATTCTGTTCCACTTCCCCATGGAGATAAGAGGAAATAAGAACAAGAACTAGTAAGAAAATAGAAGAAAACCCAGAGGGGTGTGTATATATATATGCTTGTACATGAATGTGTAGTGTGACCTAAGTGTAAGTAGAAGTAACAAGACATACCTGAAATCATGCATGTTTATGAGACAGAAAAAAGTTGTGTACCAGTTCTTTCTTCTTTCAACACGTCGGCCGTTTCCCACCGAAGCAGGGTGGCCCAAAAAAAAAAAAAAAAAGTTTCTCCTTTTACATTTAGTAATATATACAGGAGAAGGGGTTACTAGCCCCTTGCACCCGGCATTTTAGTCGCCTCTTACGACACGCATGGCTTACGGAGGAAGAATTCTGTTCCACTTCCCCATGGAGATAAGAGGAAATAAGAACAAGAACTAGTAAGAAAATAGAAGAAAACCCAGAGGGGTGTTTGTATATACATATGCTTGTACATGAATGTGTAGTGTGACCTAAGCGTAAGTAGAAGTGACAAGACATACCTGAAATCTTGCATGTTTATGAGACAGAAAAAAGACACCAGCAATCCTACCATCATGTAAAACAAATACAGGCTTTCGCTTTACACTCACTTGGCAGGACGGTAGTACCTCCCTGGGCGGTTGCTGTCTACCAACCTACTACCTATATTGTGTACCAGTTATCAGTATATAATATATGCCCCTTACCAAGATATGGTTCCATCATTATTCTAACCAAATCACCAGAGATACCCAGTAACTTCCTGGTATCTTTCAATGTATTACTTCCAGTGTACACAGTAGTAATATCCAATACAATACCACTGTAGCAATCACAAAGCACAAACAACTTTATACCAAAGCGTTTCCTCTTGCTTGGTATATACTGCTTGAACGTCAGTCTACCTTTGAACAGAATCAGTGACTCGTCAATAACAAACTTCCTGAAGGGATAAAAATGCATATTGAATTTCTCTTTCAGATACAGAAACACATTCCTAATCTTGTATAACCTGTCGTTTCTGTCAGGCCTGGTTTTGTCTGAAAAGTGGAGCATACGTAACAGTAGCACAAATCGATTCACTGATATTATGCGTATCACTGAAACCTGGTGTTGCAATCAGGCGGTCTGTCGACCAGTATGATTTGACACGGTGCTTATACACATGTGGCATAAGCATTATTGTGGCAAAGAACAAGTACATCTCAGCCACAGTTGCCTCTTTCCACCTGTTGAGGCGTGATGTTGGTGAAAGTATTGTGTTTGCTATGGTGTACTCGTAGTATCTGTTGCTTTCTCTGACAATAATTTCCATCAGGGGATCGTCAAAAAATAACTCAAAACATTCCAGTTCACTGGCATTGTTCCCAAGTGGACAAGATGGGTGTATTCCACTTGGACTTTCATCAAACTGATGGGGATTGGGAATAAAATTGTCAGCGTCCTGCCAATCTCAGGTGCGGTCTGCTGGTGGGTACTGGATATTTACAGGTGGTTGTGGGGGTTGTGGAGGTTGTGGTTGTGGGAGTTGGTGGGTGGGTGTGATGTCCTTTGTTGTAACTGAGCTGACTCAGCAGCGTTGGTGCCAGCATGGTCCACTGCTGGTGCCTCGCGCCTGGCACCACCACTACCACTACCAGATGCATGCACATTTCTCATCCCAATTGCAACACTATCGTCTTCATTTTCACTATCACTTCCTGTTGTACGCCCACGGGATGTACTCCTTCCCCTTGAAACAGTATATGGCATGCTACCAGAGCGCATATACTGTCGTATATACTGACGCTTCACTGGAGAATATTCTGCTCTATTCTCGCTACTGGAACTGTTTTGAAGAGCTTGGAGTTCATATTCACTATCACTATCATCACCATTGCTCACATCAGAGTCTGGGATATGAGTAAATAACAGTTTCCTCTTTCGTTCTGGAACAATTGAGCGTGAACAAGATGCCACAACACCGGAGGTGGACGGCTGAGGGTCGTCTGGTTTTTCCTCAATATTACCGGTATTATGGTCATTAGTTTCGGTCACAACCTCCTCAAAACCTTGAAACTCATCATCACTGACACTCCCATCGGTGTTAGAACTGTCACTGGGGAACAAAAGTGTTCCAATTCGCCAAGGAGTGAGGAGTTTCTTACCGCCAGGCATGGTGAACAGGGTGTACTAACATGGTGTTCCCACAATGCACCACAGGGTCCCCGATTTTTTTCCTATTTCACACACTGACCACGCAGACCCATTCTCTCACCACTAGGCCTACCAGCCATTTCGCGCTTGCTTTGAAGGCGCTAGAATTTATGCGTACTAGTACGTCAATAACCCCAGCTTGTAAGCCGTACTTGTACGACCGAAACCCCGAAAGGGTTAAGGAAGTAAATTCGTTCGGTAATGGCACTTGAGCAGGCTTCTGGAATGAATTTTGCTCGTTAGGCGGGGGTCCACTGTATTCGGAGTGCTGCGGTGGTGAACGTAGATCTATGTTTGGACAGTTTAAGGGTTAAGAGAGAGTATAAATGTTGAGTGGATGGACAGTGGTATCCAAGGAAGAAATGTATAGAAGGTTCAGTACAGTGAGCCCCCGGTTTTCGTGATTAATCCGTTCCAGAGGGCGTCATGAACACCGAATATCATGAACTCCGAATCTATTTTTCCCCATAAGAAATAATGGAAATAAAAAATAATCCGTTCCAGACACCCAAAAGTATTAAAATAAAATATTTTTTTTACAACATATAGACATTAAATTACACACAAAACAATGCGAAATAAAGAAATAATAGTGCAATAACATGTCACTTACATTTATTGAAGAGTTGTTGATGTGTGGAAGACGGAGGAGGGAGAGGATGGAGTAGTATGCTAGTATTTGGAAGGGAATTCCTTCCATTAACACTGCAGGTGCCAAGTTCTTTTCTGGGGTTACTGGCCTTTTTCTTTTAATGCCACTAGGACCAGGTTGAGAGTCACTGGAACTTTCTCTCACAAAAAATCTGTCCAGGGAGCTCTGTGTCTGGCATTTCTTTAAAACATCCCTGAAATGGGACACCACATTGTCATTGTACAGGTTACCAGCACGGCCTGCAACAGCTTTGTTAGGGTGATATTCATCCATAAAGCCTTGCACATCAGTCCATTGTGCAATGATCTTCAGTTCGACTGTATTTCTGACATTCTTTACCACAGGGCTGGCACTAGGAGCTTTCTTGGGGCCCATGGTGGTTTATTTAGCAGTTGCAAGCACTAAAAACACTGGAATAATGACAATATATCTGGTATGAATTCATGGGTGGTGGTTGCTCGCTGGTAAACAATAGCACACTGACGCTGAATGGAGTGCCCGGGCCCGCTCAGGCCACGCGTACGCGTCCTGGACGAATCATGAACTCCGAGCGGATTCATGAACACCGAGCCAAAATTTTCATGAAAAAACTTAACGAACACCGATTTTAACGAACTCTGACGCTCACGAACACCGGGAGTTGACTGTACTATACAGTGGACCCTCGGTTAACGAAAAAAATTCATTGCAGAAGCCTGCTCAAGTGCCATTACCGAACGAATTTACGTCCTTAAGAAATAATGTCATGTAGGTTAGTCTATTTCAGACCCCCAAAACTACACTTCCACAAGAACTTACAAAATTATACTTACATAATTGCACGATTTCCGGGGTATTCGTTAACCGAGGGTCCACTGTATAGAACTTGGGACCTGAATATTCAGCAGGTATTTGTGAGCATTACAGATAGGAGTGAGTGGAGGAGAGTGGTCTTAGATTTGTTGTGGTGTTGGATTTAGAAAACTGGCTAGCCTGGCTTGAGTAATGGAATTGGCTGCACTTAGAAACTTGGGTGGATATTTTGCAGTTATGTGAATCAGCATTGAATCTTAAAGTTAGTATGCCAATGGGAAGGCTGTGTCTTCTTCCTTTGAGCCATTATGGGAAATGAATGTGTGGCATCATTAATATGTGTTCCTCTAAAGCTGCACACCGGTGTGGGTGCTATGCAGGTGTACAGTGCACAATCTCAATGATTGGCAACATTAAGTCTGTGACTTATTTGTATTTCATTGACTGGTATGTATTTTTATAATTATTTCTTGCTGTACATTAGTCATTCTTCTTTGCCTATGGACTATGGTTACTACACACATGACATTTATGCTTCATATTAAGAGAAAAGGGTAGCATATGAGAGGTTTTTGAAAAACAGAAGTGTTAATAGAAGAGCAGAGTATATGGAGAGTAAAAGAAAGGTGAAGAGAGTGGTGAGAGAGTGCAAAAGAAGAGCAAATGAAAGAATGGGAGAGGCTCTGTCAAGAAATTTTGCTGAAAACAAGAAAATTTTTTGGAGTGAGATAAACAAGGTAAGAAAGCCTAGGGAATGAATGGATTTGTCAGTTAAAAACAGAGTAGGGGAGTTATTAGATGGGGAGCTGGAGGTATTGGGTAGATGGCGGGAATATTTTGAGGAACTTTTAAACGTCGATGAAAAAAGGGTGGTGGTAATTTCATGAATTGGCCAGGGAGGTATAACATCGTTTAGGAGTGAAGAAGAGCAGGATGTGAGTGTGGGGGAGGTGTGTGAGGCATTACATAGAATGAAAGGGGGTAAAGCAGCTGGAACTGATGGGATCATGACAGAAATGTTAAAAGCAGGGGGGGATATAGTGTTGGAGTGGTTGGTATTTTTGTTTAATAAATGTATGAAAGAGGGGAAGGTACCTAGGGATTGGCAGAGAGCATGTATAGTTCCTTTATATAAAGGGAAGGGGGATAAAAGAGAGTGTAAAAAATATAGGGGAATAAGTTTACTGAGTATACCACGTAAAGTGTATGGCAGGGTTATTATTGAAAGAATTAGAGGTAAGACAGAGAGTAGGATTGCAGATGAGCAAGGAGGCTTTAGAGTGGGTAGGGGATGTGTAGATCAATTGTTTACAGTGAAGCATATATGTGAACAGTATTTAGATAAAGGTAGAGAAGTTTTTATTGCATTTATGGATTTAGAAAAGGCATATGATAGAGTGGATAGGGGAGCAATGTGGCAAATGTTGCAAGTGTATGGAATAGGTAGTAAGTTACTGAAGGCTGTAAAGAGTTTTTATGAGGATAGTGAGGCTCAGGTTAGGGTGTGTAGGAGAGAGGGAGATTACTTCCCGGTAAAAGTAGGTCTTAGACAGGGATGTGTAATGTCACCATGGTTGTTTAATATATTTATAGATGGGGTTGTAAAAGAAGTAAATGCTAGGGTGTTGGGGAGAGGGGTGGGATTAAATTATAGGGAATTAAATGCAAAATGGGAGTTGACACAGTTACTTTTTGCTGATGTTACTGTGCTTATGGGAGATTCTAAAGAAAAGTTGCAAAGGTTAGTGGACGAGTTTGGGAGAGTGTGTAAAGGTAGAAAGTTAAAAGTGAACATAGATAAGAGTAAAGTGATGAGGGTATCAAACGATTTAAATAAAGAAAAATTGGATATCACATTGGAGAGAGGGATTATGGAAGAAGTAAATGTTTTCAGATATTTGGGAGTTGACGTGTCAGCGGATGGGTTTATGAAGGATGAGGTTAACCATAGAATTGATGAAGGAAAAGAGGTGAGTTGTGCGTTGAGGTATCTGTGGAGACAAAAAACGTTATCCATGGAGGCAAAGAAGGAAATGTATGAAAGTATAGTGGTACCAACACTCTCATATGGGTGTGAAGCATGGGTTGCAAATGCTGCAGCGAGGAGGAGACTGGAGGCAGTGGAGATGTCCTGTCTAAGGGTAATGTGTGGTGTAAATACAGTGGACCCCCGAGTTTCGTAAACCCCGGAAATCGTACATTTATGTAAGTATAATATTGTAAGTGCTTGTGGAAGTGTATTTTTGGGGGTCTGAAATAGACTAACCTATGTGACATTTTTCCTTAAGGGAGTAAATTCGTTTGGTAATGGCACTTGAACAGACTTCAGGAGTGAAGTTTTTACGAAACTCGGGGGTCCACTGTATTATGCAGAAAATTCGGAATGTGGAAATTACGAGAAGGTGTGGAGTTACTAAAAGTATTTGTCAGAGGGCTGAAGAGGGGTTGTTGAGGTGGTTTGGTCATTTAGAGAGAATGGATCAAAGTAGAATGACTTGGAGAGCGTATAAATCTGTAGGGGAAGGAAGGTGGGGTAGGGGTCGTCCTAGAAAAGGTTAGAGGGAAGGGGTAAAGGAGGTATTGTGGGCGAGGGGCTTGGACTTCCAGCAAGCATGTGTGAGCGTGTTAGATAGGAGTGAATGGAGACGAATGGTTTTTGGGACATGACGATCTGTTGGAGTGTGAGCAGGGTAACATTTTGTGAAGGGATTCAGGGAAACCAGTTAATTGATTTAGTAGGACTTGAGTCCTGGAAATGGGAAGTACAATGCCTGCACTTTAAAGGAGGGGTCTGGGATAGTGACAGCTGGGAGGGACAATTCTCAGCTGTTGTATCTGAGCTCCTCTGCAAAACAATACACACACAACCCGCACAGCTCCTCCCTTTTATATGTGCGGGTTGTGTGTGTATTGTTCCAGTCACGGTATTGTACCTTTTTTTGTTATCCTCTGCAAAGACAGTGATTATGTATGAGTGTGGTGAAATTGTTGAATGATGATGAAAGTATTTTCTTTTTGGGGATTTTTTTTCTTTTTGGGTCACCCTGCCTCGGTGGGAGACGGCCGACTTGTTGAAAAAAAAAAATCAGTTACTACTGATAGCCAACATGTGTATATTGCTTCCACACTTGTGTAAATATTGTTTTAATCTGCATATGGATGGAAAAAATTGAGGGAACACTGCTTGTAATGATTATCTGTTTCAAGTAGCAATTTACTCTAGTCAGAGATAAACCTATTGTGTCAGTCTCTCTCAGCCCACACTATACTATTTCTTCTTCACTCTCAACCATTTCATATCAGGCAGGCCTCACAGTTGGTTTAGACAAAGTGAGCTTTCAAAGTCAACATTTTTGTCTTGTAGTTTTGATTATTTTCTTATATCTGCAAGCGTTCAATACTATATGACCTAGAGATAAAAACAAAAAAGTTTCTGGTAACACACTATAATAACCACAACCATGAGTACTGATCTCTTCATTAATATTTCTAAAGATTCCTAATGCAATACAGTACATTACCTTCAAGGGAAGGACTTTTGATCCAAGGAACTGGAGCTACCCATTTTCTTCTTGGATCACACCTGATTATCTCCTATTCTCTAGGCACTGCATGTCCCATAAGGGTTTAGTGCTTCCCTTGGATTATAATATTAATAGTACATTCATTATTTAAGCAAATTTTTTTTTATCCTGCAGTGCTAACTCTGCAAGAGTTATGCAGTCGTGCCATTGTGGCAACAACTACTGTGTATGGGATTGAACATCTGCCACTTCCTCAGCCTATCAAGTCACATCTCAAAAGTTATACTATTCACAACCACACCACCCGACTCAGGCAGGTTAGTAGAATGTTTGACTTGTAGAGTCATGTAAGTGGCTCATACAGGTGGAAATTGTTAATGATTGATTTCGTTGGTCTTTCCATATGGTATTGTGCTAAAATGATTCCTTGCATGTCTTTTATTTAGATCCTGGTGGTAAACTTGTGTATGCAGTAAATCAACCAAAATCTATCTGAACATAATGAAAACAATATAAATCATTGATTTTAATTAAAACTAAGTAAATTAGAACTGATCTTGCATATGTTTAGTAGGATTGGGCTAAAATTAATTATGTGTACATTATGAAAAAATGTCAGTTTTTATCCAGTTTTGTATTTTCAAAATATTTATCAAAATGAAATTATACTACATTGTTTTCATTATTTTATTTTGAATATTTTTGCTGTTGTAAATGGGAGTACATAACCTTGTCAGTATTTAAAGATTATTATTATTATTTATAACACATTGGCCATTTCCCACCAAATAAGGGCTGACTCAAAAAACACATTTTTCTTTTTACATTTAGTAATTTCCTAGGTAGTAGGCTGGTAGACAGCAACTGCCCAGGGAGGTACTACTGTCCTGCCAAGTGACTGTGAAATGGAAACCTGTAATTGTTTTACATGATAGTAGGATTGCTGGTGTTTCTTTTCTGTGTCATATATGTACATGAAAGGTTTGTACGCTTAGGTCACACTATACATGCATGTCTTCTTTCTTTTCTTTCAACAAATCGGCCGTATCCCACCAAGGCGGGGTGGCCCAAAGAGAAAAACAAAAGTTTCTTTTTTTTCTTCTTCTTCTTCTTTCAACAAGTTGGCCGTTTCCCACCAAGGTGGGGTGGCCCAAAGAGAAAAACAAAAGTTTCTCTCTTTAACTTTAGTAATATATACAGGAGAAGGGGTTACTAGCCCCTTGCTCCCGGCATTTTAGTCGACTCTTACGACACGCATGGCTTACGGAGGAAGAATTCTGTTCCACTTCCCCATGGAGATAAGAGGAAATAAGAACAAGAACTAGTAAGAAAATAGAAGAAAACCCAGAGGGGTACTTGTACATGTACATGACTTGTACATGTACTTGTACATGAATGTGTAGTGTGACCTAAGTGTAAGTAGAAGTAACAAGACATACCTGAAATCTTGCATGTTTATGAGACAGAAAAAAGACACCAGCAATCCTACCATCATGTAAAACAAATACAGACTTCCATTTTACACTCTCCAGTATGGTAGTACAGTGGATCCCCGGAAATCGACCATAATTCGTTCCAGAATGTTGTTTGAGTGGCATTACCGAACGAATTTATTCCCATTAGGACAAATGTAAATTAGTTTAGTTGTTTCAGACCCCCAAAAATACACTTACTGGGAGGTGGCTGATTTCTGGGGGTCCACTGTACCTCCCTGGGCAGTTGCTGTCTACCATCCTACTACTACTACACATTGGCCGATGTGTTAAAAAAAAATCATTGTTGTCTTACAGAAGTTTCGTATCAGAGTGTGCATGAGAACAGAGGAATGTTTTCCAGTAAAATATGGCCTTAGGCAGGAGTTTGTGATGTCACCATGATTGCCTAATGTATTTATAGATCTGGAGATTAAACAATTGAATGCCTGAGTGATGGGTAGATAAGTGCAGGCTTGAAAGATATCAAGCCTGATGGCACAATGTTTTTGGAAGATTCAGAAAAGTTGCAGAGGTTAGGTGGAGTAGTTTGGGATGGTGTGTAAACAAAGGAATCTAAGAATAAAGCATAGAAAAGAGTGAGGTGATCAGAATAAGAAATTTAATCAATGAAAGACTGAATGTCAGGTTGGAGGGAAGGAGTATGGATGAAGTGAATGTGTTCAGATACTGTATTTGGGAGTGGATGTCTGTAAAAGATAGGCTGAATTGTAGACTGAAAGAGGTAGCTGGAGTGTTGAGGGGTGTGGAAAAATTAATCGGTTGATAGTATAGGTGTAAGGCATGGCCTGACACCCAACAAGATGTATGAAATATAATACAGGTAGCAGAGGAGGGGTTATTTAAATACAGTGGTCCCTCGGTTTTTGCCGAAAATTTGTTCCAGAATGCTGCTCAAGTGCCATTACCGAACGAATTTACTTCCTTAAGAAATAATGTCACGTAGGTTAGTCTATTTCAGACCCCCAAAAATACACTTGCAACAGCACTTACAAAAATACACTTACATAGTAGGTTGGTAGTCAGCAACCACCTAGGGAGGTACTACCGTCCTGCCAAGTGAGTGTAAAACGAAAGCCTGTATTTGTTTTACATGATGGTAGGATTGCTGGTGTCTTTTTTCTGTCTCATAAACATGCAAGATTTCAGGTACGTCTTTCTACTTCTACTTAGGTCACGCTACGCAAACATGTACACGTTTATGTATACACACTCATCTGAGTTTTCTTTTATTTTATCTTAATAGTTCTTGATCTTATTGCTTTTCCTTTCATATCCATGGGGAAATGGAATAAGAATCTTTCCTCCGTAAGCCATGCGTGTTGTAAAAGTCAACTGAAATGCTGGGAACAATGGGCTAGTAACCCCTTTTCCTGTATAGCTTACTAAAAAGAAAAAGAAGAAAACCGTCAAAGTGGGATGTTTGAATGTGCGTGGATGTTGTGCGAATGATAAGAAAGAGATGATTGTAGATGTTATGAATGAAAAGAAGCTGGATGTCCTGGCTTTAAGTGAGACAAAGCTGAATGGGGTAGGAGAGTTTCAGTGGGGAGAAATAAATGGGATTAGGTCAGGGGTTTCAAATAGAGTTAGAGCTAAAGAAAGAGTGGCAATAAAGTTGAATAATCAGTTATGGCAGGTAAAGAGGGAATATAAATGTATAAATTCAAGGATTATGTGGAGTAAAATAAAGGTTGGATGTGAAAAGTGGGTTATAGTAAGTGTTTATGCACCTGGAGAAGAGAGAAGTGTAGAGGAGAGAGAGAGATTTTGGGAAATGTTGAGTGAGTGTGTGGGAGTTTTGAACCAAGTGAGAGAGTAATTGTGGTTGGGGATCTTAATGCTAAAGTGGGTAAAATGTTGTGGAGGGAGTAGTAGGTAAATTTGGGGTGCCAGGGTAAATGTAAATGGGGGAACCATTAATTGAGCTATGTGTAGAAAGAGGTTTGGTAATAAGTAATACATATTTTATGAAAAAGAGGATAAATAAATATACAAGGTATGATATAGCATGTAAGGAAAGTAGTTTGTTGGATTATGTATTGGTGGATAAAAGGTTGATGGGTAGGCTTCAGGATGTACATGTTTATAGAGGGGCAATGGATATATCGGATCATTATTTGGTTGTAGCTACAGTTAGAGTAAAAGGTAGATGGGACAAAAGAAAATGGCAACAGCAAGTAAGAGAGAGGTAAAAGTGTATAAACTAAGGGAGGAGGAAGTTAGGGTGAGATATAAGCAACTATTGCAGAAAGGTGGGCTAATGCAAGTATGAGTAGTGTGGGGGGTTGAAGAGAGTTGGGATACTAGTTTTAAAAATGCAGTATTAGAATGTGGGGCAGAAGTTTGTGGCATAGGAGGGTGGGTGCAGGAGGAAAGAGGAGTGAGTGGTGGAATGAAGAAGTAATGGGTGTGATAAAAGAGAAAAAGGTAGCTTATGAGAGGTTTTACAAACAGAAGTGTTAATAGAAGAGCAGAGTATATGGAGAGTAAAAGAGAGGTGAAGAGAGTGGTGAGATAGTGCAAAAGAAAAGCGGATGAAAGAATGGAGAGGCTCTGTCAAGAAATTTTGCTGAAAACAAGAAAAATTTTTGGAGTGAGATAAACAAGGTAAGAAAGCCTAGGGAACGAATGGATTTGTCAGTTAAAAACAGAGTAGGGGAGTTAGTAGATGGGGAGCTGGAGGTATTGTGTAGATGGCGGGAATATTTTGAGGAACTTTTAAATGTCGATGAAAAAAGGGAGGCGGTAATTTCATGTATTGGCCAGGGAGGTACAACATCGTTTAGGAGTGAAGAAGAGCAGGATGTGAGTGTGGGGGAGGTGCATGAGGCATTACGTAGAATGAAAGGGGGTAAAGCAGCTGGAACTGACGGGTTCATGACAGAAATGTCAAAAGCAGGGGGGGATATAGTGCTGGAGTGGTTGGTATTTTTGTTTAGAAAGAGGGGAAGGTACCTAGGGATTTGCAGAGAGCATGTATAGTTCCTTTATATAAAGGGAAGGGGGATAAAAGAGAGTGTAAAAATTATAGGGGAATAAGTTTACTGAGTATACCAGGTAAAGTGTATGGCAGGGTTATTGTTGAAAGAATTAGAGGTAAGACAGAGAGTAGGATTGCAGATGAGCAAGGAGGCTTTAGAGTGGGTAGGGGATGTGTAGATCAAGTGGTTTACAGTGAAGCATGTATGTGAACAGTATTTAGATAAAGGTAGAGAAGTTTTCATTGCATTTATGGATTTAGAAAAGGCATAGGATAGAGTGGATAGGGGAGCAATGTGGCAAATGTTGCAAGTGTATGGAATAGGTAGTAAGTTACTGAAGTCTGTAAAGAGTTTTTATGAGGATAGTGAGGCTCAGGTTAGGGTGTGTAGGAGAGAGGGAGATTACTTCCCGGTAAAAGTAGGTCTTAGACAGGGATGTGTAATGTCACCATGGTTGTTTAATATATTTATAGATGGGGTTGTAAAAGAAGTAAATGCTAGGGTGTTGGGGAGAGGGGTGGGATTAAATTATGGGGAATTAAATGCAAAATGGGAGTTGACACAGTTACTTTTTGCTGATGATACTGTGCTTATGGGAGATTCTAAAGAAAAATTGCAAAGGTTAGTGGACGAGTTTGGGAGAGTGTGTAAAGGTAGAAAGTTGAAAGTGAACATAGATAAGAGTAAGGTGATGAGGGTAACAAACGATTTAAATAAAGAAAAATTGGATATCACATTGGAGAGAGGGATTATGGAAGAAGTAAATGTTTTCAGATATTTGGGAGTTGACGTGTCAGCGGATGGGTTTATGAAGGATGAGGTTAACCATAGAATTGATGAAGGAAAAGAGGTGAGTTGTGCGTTGAGGTATCTGTGGAGACAAAAAACGTTATCCATGGAGGCAAAGAAGGAAATGTATGAAAGTATAGTGGTACCAACACTCTCATATGGGTGTGAAGCATGGGTTGCAAATGCTGCAGCGAGGAGGAGACTGGAGGTAGTGGAGATGTCCTGTCTAAGGGCAATGTGTGGTGTAAATATTATGCAGAAAATTCGGAATGTGGAAATTAGGAGAAGGTGTGGAGTTACTAAAAGTATTTGTCAGAGGGCTGAAGAGGGGTTGTTGAGGTGGTTTGGTCATTTAGAGAGAATGGATCAAAGTAGAATGACTTGGAGAGCGTATAAATCTGTAGGGGAAGGAAGGCGGGGTAGGGGTCGTCCTAGAAAAGGTTGGAGGGAGGGGGTAAAGGAGGTTTTGTGGGCGAGGGGCTTGGACTTCCAGCAAGCATGTGTGAGCGTGTTAGATAGGAGTGAATGGAGACAAATGGTTTTTGGGACATGACGATCTGTTGGAGTGTGAGCAGGGTAACATTTTGTGAAGGGATTCAGGGAAACCAGTTAATTGATTTAGTTGGACTTGAGTCCTGGAAATGGGAAGTACAATGCCTGCACTTTAAAGGAGGGGTCTGGGATAGTGACAGCTGGGAGGGACTATTCTCAGCTGTCGTATCTGAGCGCCTCTGCAAAGACAGTGATTATGTATGAGTGTGGTGAAAGTGTTGAATGATGATAAAAATATTTTCTTTTTGGGGATTTTCTTTCTTTTTGGGTCACCCTGCCTCGGTGGGAGACGGCCGACTTGTTGAAAAAAAAAAAAATGTTCAAGTTTGGAGATGCACGAAAACCGAGGGACCACTGTAGTTTGGTCATTTTAAAAAAAAGGTGGAGTAAGGTATGTTGATAAGAAGGGCGTATAAAGCTTGGGTGGATGTAAAGTGGTGTAAGGTACATCCCAGAAATGGTTGAAAAAGGTGTGAAGTTTTTTTGAGATCAATTCTTGAGCATCGAGCAATGAAGTGTGAGCATGTTAGATCAGAGTAAGTACAGACAAGTGAACTTTGGGATTTGATGTGGTGAAGGATGGGTTTAGATGTTATGGCTGTCTATCAGTTGAATTAGAATGTTCATGCACTTTTGGAAAGACAGCCAGGAAACAAGTGGTGGTAAATGTATTTTCCTTCTTTGGTAGAAAACTGCTGATGTGTATCTAGTTCATATTTTTTATAAGTATGTATGTACTGAAAAGTATGAAAATATATATGCAGTAAGAATTTTTTCTTTTGTTCAGGGGATTCCATTAACAGATAAACACAAAAAGAAGCACCTGATGATCCCAGGGGACACTACAACATCTTGTGTCAACACTTCAACGTGCACTATTTGCTAGTCACCTTCACCACCTATGATTTACCATCAACTGCTGCCAGCCCTTGCAAACATGTAGGAATCACTGTCAAGTGCTGTTAATTCACAGTAGTCTATAAAAATCCTGTCTTTGCAAACTTACTCTATTCTGTAGATGGATTCTATATACATTTAATCCGTCGTTTTTCTCTAGTGGTGTGTAAAAAAAAAAACGTAAGTGGTGGTAATAATTCTTAAAAAAATATTTCCACTGTTTTTAATCTTTAGTGCAAAAGTGCTACAGCATAAAACAGATAATTACACATTGTGTTCATTTCACTAGAGTACTCTGAAAATATTATATGTAATGTATATTTTTAGTTGAAGTTTTTGAATGTACATACAGTGGACCCCCGGTTAACGGCCATAATTCGTTCCAGAATGCTGTTCGAGTGCCGTTACCGAACAAATTTATTCCCATAAGGAATAATGTAAATTAGATTAGTCCTTTTAGACCCCCAAAAATACACTTACAAAAGAACTTACAAAAATACACTTACATAATGGGTCGAGTTTTGAGCAGTACGTAAATCGGGGGTCCATTGTACAGTGGTACCTCGGTTTTCGTGCATCTCCAAACTCGAACATTTATGTAAGTGTATTTTTGTAAGTGATGTTGCAAGTGTATTTTTGGGGGTCTGAAATAGACTAACCTATGTGACATTATTTCTTAAGGAAGTAAATTCGTTCGGTAATGGCACTTGAGCAGCATTTCGGATCGAATTTTCGGCGAAAACCGAGGGACCACTGTATTTTGATTTTGATGGATACCACTTTATTATGATGGTCAGAATTGTTTTGTTTGGCAAATGATAGAATCATTCACATGAATTGTATAAAATATTTTTATTATAATTTTATAAACTTTATTTTGCATAATACGAAATTCGTGTAGTATTAATTTAAGTGCAGAATCAACTTTTCACCATCCTCCAAAGTTGTGAATGAAGTTGTTGAGTTGGTGCATGTGTCAACTGGGAAAATAACTTCCATCATTCTGAATGTATTATGTAAATGTGTTTACACATTTTAGTTCTGCTGTTGAGAATGAGATATAATTGATGAAAAGGAAGAAGTTTGGTGAAGAAATTGACTAATAATGCAATAGTTTTTTTGAGAAAACTGTTTTTTGACAGCATACTTACAAGAAATCAGTGATATGGACAGCTCACTAAAGTGTTGTTGGATCCACTGGGTGGTGTAAAATAATTACACTTGTGATATGAAAGTGGAAATTGAATTGCAATATGTCTTTTGATAGTGAAGAATACAGTATTTCTTCTGATTTGGGCAAATGTGTTGGGCAACTAATATTTAATTTATATTCAGTGTTTATAGTCATTTAAAAAAAAAATTGGGTTTTACTCATTAGGGCTCTTAAAAAAAATATTTGTTTTAGAATTTGCTATAAATTCTGTCTTGTGATTGTCTAGATGTAAGAAGTTTCAGAAGAATGAGAAAATTTGTATATATAATATATATAACTCACACATGCAATGATAAAATCACTCGACCAACTATGTTCTTTAAGCACAATGATAATTGCCTCAATACTTACAGCAGCCCTGATATTACAGTAGCATGAGTTAAATGTAGATTATTACCTGGTGAGTTCATGGAGGTTATACAGTGCTAGGGGGATGTTGGAGATAATCAGGTATGAGTCAAGGCAATGGAGGCACCTTCTATTTGAAGGTTAAATTGAGAGATTAATACAGTAGGAAATTGAAAAAGATCTATCCAGTGGTAATTATTTATCAAGCTTGTTAACAATATCAACAAGAAATGTAAATTAGGTTTGTTTGGAACCACTATAAAATATTGTGGTTGCCAAAATGATCATTAAGTATCTTAGGGATACTAAACCCTCCTATAACTGCTACCAAAAATATTCCCTTTTTTTTTTTACTTGAAGCTTATTGAGATCAGGAAAAATACTTAAATTAATCAAATATTATTTAATAGAAAAAGTGTTTGTTAGTTTCTCATTGGTAATGTAGATGTTTGTAAGAGGGCAGCTGTTGATGTGATTTGGTAAACTTAGTCATCCTATTTTGATAGTCTTCTCAGTTGAAATAGGTTAAAAACAAGTTTGTCTATCTTTTGTAGTTATGTTTATTGAGAATTGTAAATACTGTACATTGCATTTCTTATGGCAATATAGCAGTTCCTTTTTTTTATAACACTCCTAAAACTTAAGACTCATATTTGATGTAATTTTGAAGTGTCAGTGTAGCATCATGATGACATGAGGATAAATGTATTATTTTTATATTTGTGGGGAAGTATTAAGCACATATGGGTCATACAGCACTTGGGGAAGGGTAGGTAAACAGGTTTGATCCAGGAAAGGGGAGGCTAGCTCCAATTCCTTTGATCAAGAGCCCATCACTAACAAAGGGAGGGGGGAAAACATAGACACTATTCGAATCATCGTTCATGCTAAGCGTCTCATTAAAAGAACAATGCTTAATTAAAATGTTAAAATATTTTTTGTGCAGTGCTAGTCATGGTAATGTGTGTCATGCTTTTTAAGCCAAACTTGTAGACTTGGCTTATTTAGCAATTATCGTTTTGCCAGACATGCAGATAATTTATTTTGCTATAGCAGGCTTGTATGTGTGTTAGAATGAGGGGAATGGAGGCTGGTGGTTTTTATAGCTGTTAGAATGGGAGCAAGGTAACTCTTACGAAGGGATTCAGAGGAAACCAGTTAGCCAGACTTGAATTCTGGAGGTGGGAAGTACAGTGCTATTTGATGAATGATTGTGAATATGTTTCATTTTTTCCTTTGGGTCCTACCTTGGTGGGAGATAGCTGGTGTGTTTACATGAAGTGAGGGGCAGTGGAGATGTCATGTTTGAGAGCAATATGTGGTGTTAACCCTTTGACTGTCGCAAGCCCATTTCTGAAAGTCATTCTATGTCGCAAAATATTCTAAAAAAAAAATTATTTTTTCTTATGAAGTGATAGATAATCTTTATCCGATGGTAATGACACCAAAAGTACGAAATTTGATGGAAAACTTAAGGAATTACGTTCTCGCGAAGTTAGTGATATTGGCGATATACATATACGCATCAGCGATTTTGCCGACTTTGAGCCCTATTTTCAGCCAATTCCATTGTTCCAGTCAACCAAACTCATAGCTATTTCTTTAGAACTTCATTTGTTCTATCGATTGAGTGCAAGAAACCGCCAATTTATCGATTTCAACTACCCAATAAAGTGGTCAGAAATTGGCAATTTGGCCAGTTTCATGCAAAATAAAAAAAATTGTAAATTTCAAAATATGGTCCAGAATAAACAAAGCAGACATTCCTGGCACTAAAATAAGATTTTCTCTGTTCATTAGTCATGTCTTTAGGCCCCCTCTTATATTACTCTTGCTTTCTATTTTGATTTTTTATTCACACAAAAAATAGAAGATTTACTGTTATGCAGACTACTGCATTATTGTAAAAATGGTATAAATAATATCAGTGCACTTGTGAAAGAATATTAGACTCGCCAGTTTATGTGTATTGGATGCGTGGCGTTATTTGTTTACTCTTGAACATTGGCAAAAATTGAACATTTCCGCTACTTTGAGCTCAATTTCAAGGTCGTTTCATCATGAAACTAATCAAAATCATCTTTATTTCTGTAATGTTTTCCATTTATACCTTTGAATACCTTTGAAGAGTTTCGAGAGTATCTACTCTCTGAGCCCGGCCATGGGCCAGGCTCGTCTGGTGCTTGCCTGGTCAACCAGGCTGTTGCTGCTGGAGGCCCGCTGCCTCACATATCCATCACAGCCTGGTTGATCTGGCACCTGGTGAAGATATTTGTCCAGTTTCCTCTTGAAGGCTTCTACACTGGTTCCAGCCGTGTTTCGGATATCTTCTGGTAAGATGTTGAATAGTCTGGGACCCCGGATGTTAATACAGTGCTCCCGTATTGTCCCCACCGCACCCCTGCTCCTCACTGGATTTATTTTACACTTTCTCCCATATCTCTCACTCCAGTATGTTGTTATGGCAGTGTGCAGATTTGGGACCAGGCCCTCAAGTACTTTCCATGTATATATTATCATGTATCTCTCTCTCCTCCGCTCCAATGAGTACATGTTCAAGACTTGAAGGCGTTCCCAATAATTTAGATGTTTCAATGGCTCAATGTGAGCCGTAAACGATCTCAGGATTTGTTCCAGCTCTGCTATTTCTCCTGCCCTGAACGGGGCCGTCAGCACTGAGCAGTATTCTAAGTGAGGGAGCACTAGCGATTTGAATAGTGTCACCATCGGCATTATTTCCCTTGTTTTGAAAGTTCTCAATACCCACCCCGTCATCTTCCTGGCTGTTGTGATCTTTGTCTTGTCATTTTATCAAATAAGACCAAGAAAAAGAGAATACAACCATAAATACTATACGAAAATACACCTCAAAGTCGGCGTTTTAATCCAAAAACACTGTCAAGAGTTTTTTTTTTCTCATTATGCACTGCGTGCTGCAGGATTTTTTTTATACAGCGCACACTGACTACACAGACCCATTCTCTCACGTATATACGTCCGAAACACTGGCTCGTAAGACGTATATATATGACCGAAACAGTCAAAGGGTTAACATCATGGAAAATTTGTAATGTAAAAATTAAAATGCATTGTGGGGTCACCAAGAACATAATTTATAGGGCTGAGGAGGGGGTCGAGGTATGTAAAGAGGATGGACAGGAATAAATTGACAGGGTGTAATATACAGTGGACCTCCGGTTTACGATGGTCTCCAAAATTTTTGTGAGTGCTTTTGTAAGTGTAGTCTAAAAGAACTAATCTAATTTACTTTATTCCTTATGGGAATAAATTCGTTCGGTAATTGCACTTGAACAGCATTCTTGAATGAAAAAATATCATAAACCGGGGGTCCACTGTACCTGGGGTAGAAGGTGAGGAGTCATCTCAGGAATAATTGGAGGGAGGGGGTACAAGAGGCTTTGAATTTTAGGGGCTTGAGCATCCAGCAGGCTTGTGCAAGTGTGATAGATAGGAGTGAATAGAGACAAGTGGTTGGGAGTAAAGGAGGATTTGAGTGTTAAGAGCTTGAGCATCCAGTAGACATGTGAGCATTTTAGAAGTGAATGGAAACCTAAAGGAGGGGTTAGGATGTTGTAGTCAGAGGGTATTCTGAACTACCATTTCAGCACACTTCTAACAAGACATTGATTGAATTTTTCTTTATTGGGTCATCCTGCCTTTGTGGGAGACAGCATGTACAAATAACTGCATGCATGCAGATAAGCCATAGTGACATAATTTTTTTTATTAGTCTTTGGGTAGGTGGTGGAATACACTAGATGAATGAAGCTGAACCCCAAATTTCACAAATATCAAATTATGTCTGTGATATATTTTCAGATTTGGGCTCATTTTATTTGTGTGATACCAAATGAGGATATTTTAAACAATAGCCATGGTTGAAACAAGGAAGGCTGTTCAGTAGAAACATTGATAAACAAAGTATGTGAATTGCAAAGCCGTGAGTTTTAGGGTTCGACTGTAGATGTGATTAGGACCTGGCGGCCAACAGTCGGTATAGCTAGTTTACAAGAGTTAAGAGGCAGGGCCAGGACCTCTTTTGACCCCTGAAACACTAACATTTTGTACACACACACACACACACACACTGTGTTTTTATGATTTTTTTTTATTTTAGGTTACTAGATATATTCAAGTGAATTAATATGGCATGTAATTTTTTTTTTTAAATTTGCCCCAAAACTAAACAAAAAAAAAATTGATCAAAAGAATTTGTTGTATAGCCTAATCTTACTCAAGTCTATACATATTTAACCTAAATTTAGTATGTAACAGTTATTAAAATGTAGGTACATCAGTGTAGTGAACTCATTAATGAGAGGGAATACCCAAGACAAATACAAATTATTATTATCAAAAGAATCGCTAAACCACAGGGGTCATACAGCGCAGCAGGGCAGGGCAGGATGCAGAGAGAATGGGTTGTAAGAGGGAGAGGGATGATTAGTAGGGTATGGAGTGCAGCAGGGCAGTGGAGAGACAAATACAAAAAAAAATGTATATGTCACCCTCCAGCTTAGACCCTCTGAGCAGTTACATAGGAATGAGAGAGACCAAATATTTATGGGGGTAGGAAGCATGGACAGTTCCTTTTTGGTTGATTGGATCATCATTTTGCTGGGGTAGAGCTTCTGGGGTTTTCAGAGTGCTTAATGACATCTCATAGTATTAGTTTTGCCATGTTCCTTTGGATTTTTACAAAGTTATAGCAAAATTTTTTTTAAACACGTTGGCAGTCTCCCACCGAGGCAGAGTGACCCAAAAAGAAAGGAACCCCAAAAATGAAAGAAAAAAACTTTCATTGTCATTTCAACACTTTCACCATCACTCATACATAATCACTGTCTTGACAGAGGCGCCAATATCCTAAACCCCTCCTTTAAAGTGCAGGTATTGTACTTCCCATTACCAGGACTCAAGTCTGGCTAACTGGTTTTCCCTGAATTCCTAAGCAAAATATTACCCTGCTCACACTCCAACAGCTTGTTAGGTTCCAAAAAACTATTCACCTCCATTCACTCCTGTCTAACACGCTCATGCACGCTTGCATGACCATGCAGATATACTGTATACACCCTCCAAGTCATATGCAAGATATATACACCCTCCAAGTCATTCTATTTTGCTCCAACCTCTCTAAATGACCAAACCATCTCAGTAACTCCTCTTCAGCTATCTGAATAATACTTTTTGTAACTCCACACCTCCTAATTTCCACACTACGAATTCTCTGCATAATATTTACACCACACATTGCCCTTAGACATGACATCTCCACTGCCTCCAACCTTCCCCTCCGCTGCAGCATTTACAATCCATACTTCACGCCCATGTAAGAGTGTTGGTACAACCATACTCTCTTGCATTCCCTTCTTTGCCTCCATGGATGACATTTTTTGTCTCCACAGATACCTCAACGTATCACTCGTCTTTTTTCCTTCAATTCTATGGTTAACCTCATCCTTCATAAACCCATCCGCTGCCAAATCAACTCCCAAATATCTGAAAACTTCTTCCATACTCCCTCCCTCCAATGTGATATCCAATTTTTCTTTATCTAAATTGTTTGATACCCTCATCACCTTACTCTTATCTATGTTCACTTTCAACTTTCTACCTTTACACACCCTCCTAAACTCATTCACTAACCTTTGCAACTTTTCTTTAGAATCCCTGAAAAGCACAGTATCATCAGCAAAAAGTAACTATGTCAACTCCTATTTTGTATTTGATTCCCCATAATTTAATCCTCGCCCCTCTCCCCAACACCCTAGCATTTACTTCTTTTACAACCCCCATCTGTAAATACAGTATGTTAAACAACCATGGTGACATTACACATCCCTGACTAAGACCTACTTTTACTGGGAAGTAATCTCCCTCTCCTACACACCCTAACCTGAGCCTCACTATCCTCATAAAAACTTTACAGCATTTAGTAACTTACTACCTATTCCATACACTTGCAACATCTGCCACATTGCTCCCCTATCCACTCTATCATATGCCTTTTCTAAATCCATAAAAGCAACGAGAACTTTCCCTACCTTTATCTAAATACTGTTCACATATATGCTTCAATGTAAACACTTGATCTACACATCCCCTACCCATTCTAAAGCCTCCTTGTTCACCTGCAATCCTGCTCTCTGTCTTTCCTCTAATTCTTTCAATAATAACCCTGCCATACACTTTACCTGGTATACTCAGTAAACTTATTCCCTTATAATTTTTACAATCTCTCTTGGCCCCCCCCCTACCCTTTATATAAAGGAACTATACATGCTCTCTGCCAATCCCTAGGTACCTTCCCCTTTTTCATACATTTATTAAACAAAAATACCACAAAAATACATTTTGGCAAAACAGGTGTTGCTTTGTAGACCAAGTCTGAAGTTATTAGCATAAACACACACACACACACACACACAAAAAAAAAAAAATACAAAAAAAAAAACACAAAACATCCCCCCCACCTTAAACCCCCTCTGAGTGTGGAGGGATATGTTCTTGAAAATTGGTGCCTTATGAAAAATAGAAAAATGATATTACATACCAGAGACCTCCCAAAAATGCCAAATAAATTTAAAATGTATCCCAATACATGAAAATTATTATTTTTTTAGCTTTACACTAATGTTGCTTGTTGACATGGAAATGTGTGTGGAACGTATTTGTGTAGGCTTAATGGGCTGAGGTGGATGCGGGGTTGTAAGTACGCTAAACCCTCAATTTAATGGACTAATAGTGAAAGTGAGTGGCTGGCTGATAATGGTAATTATAGTGGCTAGAGATGAGATTGTTTTACCATGATCGTAATGATAATGGACAGTTCTGCAATCTGCAAACTTTGTCCATTGTTTCTTGGTCAATTGACCCAGTCTCATTAAGCAAAGTCTTTTAAATACAGTGGAACCTCGGTTTTCGTTTTTAATTCGTTCCAGAGAGTCTGATGAAAACTAAACCAATATTTCCCATGAGAAATAATGTAAATCCAATTAATCCATTCCAGACACCCAATAATATTAAAAAAAAAAAAACATTTTATAGAGAATAACTGTTGTTTTACATACAGAAAACAACGAGAAATAAATATAAAGCACTAATTGTAATGGATATATGAACATTTAAATCAGTTTTACCTTTATTGAAGACTCGTTGGCATATTGAAGATGGCGAGGGGGGAGAGGGAGGAGAGATTATCTCTACCACCATCACAACCACTACCACCCTCTACCACCCTCTACCACCACCACCCTCTACCACCCTCTACCACCCTCTACCACCCTCTACCACCCTCTACCACCACAACCACCACCCTCTACCACCAACAAAGCCAGACTGGATCAGAATGCGTGTGTGGGATGCTTTGTGTTCGGTACGGCGGACGAAAACCAAAGTGATGAACGAAAACTGGGACAATATTTTGATGAAAAAAGTAGTCGAAAACCAAATTAATTGTAAACCAGGGCAAACGAAAACCAAGGTTCCACTGTAGAGGGTTTCCTGTAGTAGTTGGTTGCCCTGGAATACTTAAGTATTCTGCAATGCATCTCTGGTATATTTATACCTAATAGATTTATTTTTAAGGAAATTGATAAATTTGGAGGTTTTTGGAATGTAACCCTATTTTTCATATGTTCCTCACATTCCCTAAGGTGCCAATTTTCAGGAACATATCCTATACATTATGAGAAGGTTCATTGTACTTTCATAAGCAGATGTTACATCCAGATAATAGAGAAGGATTGCAGAGTTAATGTTCATTATTTGACAGAAGTTTTTCATATATTGTAGTTTTTTTATGTATTTAAAAAGAGATTTAATAGTTACAAAAGTCTTGCACTAAGAGTAGACATTGGCTAATATACAGTATCTATGGTTCACTGACAGTGCATGACATCTTGCTTTAAAATACAGGGTGTCCATGAAGTTTTATTTTAAACAATATGGTAAAAGATATGAAAGTGCAATTCTCTGCATAAAATAGCATCATTATTGTAACATGAAATTCCCTGGTAGGTGCATTGGCCCTCCCTCACACTGTTCTGATGTCTTCAGAATCCTAATGGGTGTTTATGAAGGGTTATATTTTCCAGATACCAGTTAATACTGTAATAATTAAGTTTAGTGCTAAACCTGAAAGGGGTCATACGGTCCTGCACCCAGATACCAGTAGCTGAAATTGAAACTGCAAGAACAAAATCCTATTATCAGAAAGTCACTCTTGATATTTTGGCCAATACTTGAAATGAACTGGAGGGCCAGATGTTGAGGTTGCATAGATTAGACAAAAGTGAAGCTGTTTAAAAATTCTTTTAATTCAGCTGTATGCAGAAACTGCATTTTGCTGTAAATGCATTTTAAATTGATAAATGACTTGGAACACCTTGTATATGGTTAGTTATCTAGAGTATATGTATACATGTACCTGTCAAATGTGATTCAGTATCATCTTTTTCCAGTATTTACTTATTTTGCATGGAATACATGCAGCCCAACAATTTGTAGTAAACTGTGTTGTCATTCATTGCATGGAATGGTGGAGGCTTGATAGTCCATTCACTTAATGTGACTAAGTACACTAAAGTACTCACCCCTTTTTCTCTGCAGTTTAGAGCCCTGTTTATAATGGCACTACAATTAATGAAAAACCTGCCTGGAAAGTTACTTGTGATGATATTGATTCATGGAAATATGAATGTGGCAGCTTCAAGGATTTGCTTGATGGTATTGCTATAGTAGTGCAGGAAAGGTGCAACTATACCACAGTAGTACTGCATCATTTCTGCACAGTTGACCTTTATAGAGGCTGTATTAGCCAAAAAGTTCATTTAAAGATTACCAAGTGAAGACTTCATTAGGTATCCTGTTATCATACCTGTGTAGCTAACTATTTTGAATTTTGTTTGATCATTTTTTTTTTTGTCCACAAATTTCAAACTACTGTTTTTTACAGTAAGCAAATGCTCATTCATAAAAGACCCCTGTGGTTTAGCGCTTCTATTTGATTATAATAATAATAATAATAATAATCATTCATAAAAGACTGTAAAGCAATATATTACTCAGTGTCTACTAGTTTAGTGTACCACTTTACTGATATTAGTTTGAAGGCCATTATAATCTCAGTATGTGATGATATGGCCTTGAATAATTTGTCCCTGAAAGGTAGTGTTGGGAAAATACATATATTTTAATTTAATAAATTAAAAATATGTATTTTTCAGAAAATGCAAGTTAATACATTTTTTTCACCATGTTAAAGAAGTGTTCCATTCATAGTTTTTTCAGGTATTTTTGTTATGCTCTTAAATACAGTGGTACCTCGACTTACGATGGTCCCCAAACTCACCCTTTTATGTAAGTTTATTTTTTTAAATGCTTTTGTAAGTGTAATTTTGGGGGTCTAAAAGGACTAGTCTATTTTACAACATTTCTTAAGGAGATAAATTCGTTTGGTAATGGCACTTGAACAGCATTCTGGAATGAAAAAATATCGTAAGTCGAGGTACCACTGTAATCCTTTTATTTAAATATGAAATTCAATTTAATTATGATCCATTGCACATTAGATGGCTAAGTTTCTTATATTTTTTAACAGAGACAGAGTAATAAATTTGAAGAAATTTAGTCATTCCATATTGCATGGTCAAATACATGTACATGTAATATTAATTTTGTATATTGGTTATTTAATTACAAATTATATATGACAAATATGCAATCTGCTACCCAGCTTTTTCTTACTCTCAGCTAAGTAATTTTTATGAAAATAATTGCAATATTGTTACTAGCATGTTAACGTTTATAGTTAGAATGCTAAGGCTTCATAAACTCATAGCACTTTGTTAATATCACTATTATATTTAAATATATTCGTCCAAGTCATATTTCAGCAGTTCGTCCAATCTGTTAGTGCATCATGCAAACCTCATAGGCTATAGTATAATTGTTACATTATTATCTAACTGGCTACACTTAAGAAGAAATATTGCACCATTCAAACATTTTTACTAACACATGGCAATGTTTCAAATGTTTACTTAAAGCCATTGATATGGCAGCCAAATTGCAATATGTTTAAATGAATAGATCTTATGCTGAGGAAGTGTCTCATATGCTGCAGTAAGTGGAAGAGGCTTTTAATGCAAGTGAAAATGCACCTGAAATTGATCATTGTCTTTACTCTGGTAATGTACAAACTTTTGCCTTCACCTCTTTAGGCTAGGGAATTGTATTGCTGTGATGTTTTACCTGTTTAATTGCTCTTCAGATTAAAGTTGTTTTACCACAAGTTTGATTGCATAGTTTATTCATTAGGAGTAAGTCTGTATTTATTATGTAGATAGGCATAACCATCTGAAGTGATTCTCAAGTAATTTAATCATCTGATAAAATATGCTAAGGGCTTAGCCATAATTTCAGACCAGTTTGCATACCAAAATTTTTTTTTTGCAATGTCAAATTATATCTGATACTAGTAGCATTGAGATTACCTCTCAGCTGTTGAAAGGCAGAGGAAATATACAGTATACAAATGGAAAATTATAGGTTTAAGTGTACTAGAATAGCTGGATTATATATATACATATATATATATTATATATATTTTTTAACTTTTAGCAATACGTACTGTCAAATTCATTTACTCAGTCATCAAAACAAATACCAATGATGAAGCCCTGAAATGGAAAGGTGCTTGTTGATTGGTAAACATATGTTGTGGATGCTTAGTACTGATGTTAGTATAAAGTAAATATTATATTAAGACATGTTGTAAGGAGTGTAACAGTGTGTTGTATACCTGAGGTTTGTAGTTGTGTACTTTTATAATCAGCCAAGAACCATGCAGTGGCCAGTTTGAAAATATTTTTATCTAAATACGTAGTATCATGGTAATTTGATCTACAGGATAAGAAGTATTTTTTAAAGAATCCATAATGCATTTTTAGATAATTTCTTGGTCTTTTAAGAGCCGTTACTTTTCGAAAGCCTGACATCCATAAAAATCATTACCTGTTTTATTGGCTGCTTTAGTGTCTTAAGTTTTAGTATCCACTTACATCTTTGGGATCCTGTTTCTGTTTCATCTCTTATTTGCTGTTCTCTTTGATTTTATTCCCCAAGTCAACCTCCCTTCCTATTTTGGTAAGTTTCTGTACCTTATAATAATATATAATATAATAATATATCTTTATTTGTTACAAGTACATGTACATACATGGTATACAGGCCTAGCTAACATCAGTGACATACATACTACTATATAGAAAGCCGCTTGTTATGCTGAGCATTTCGGGCAAATTAGTAGGTCAGTTTTGTCCTAGGATGCGACCCACACCAGTCGACTAACACCCAGGTAACTGATGGGTGAACAGGGACAGCAGGTGTCTTATGGAAACACGTTCCTAATGTTTTCCAGCTGTATTGGAGGAAATTAGAATTCCGGACCTCGGTGTATGAGCTGAGTGCACTAGCGATTGAGCTACGGGACACCTATCATCAAAGAAGAAATTTGGAAAAGGAAACCAAAGGTAAGGGGTGTAGAGTAGGTTAGTAGACATACTCAAAGATGGTTTTTCCTTATAGGATAAAGGATAACTTTACAAGGTGAATTATTAAGAATAAAATGAGAAACCTGTCAGTGACGAGAAAGGGTAAGGGCCATACAATGCTTGGGAAATGGGAGGTAATCAAGCTTAATCCATTGATAGAGATAGTAGCTCCATTTTTTTTTTTTTTTTTTTGTATTAAGAGCCCTTTACTGGCATAAAGGCACCTTCCTTGAAGGGTATTACTTATATATGAAAGTTACTTTGAGAGCACAGCAGGTAACAGAGGTAGTAAGGCAGGAGAAGTTTAGCATCATTTATCATACAGCATTTTCTCTTGCATTGCATATAATAGTTCTTAATATTTTATGTACGTACCTCTTATCCGTTTCTCTTCACCTTGGTTCCCTATCATAGATTATTCTCGATCTTATGAACCAGGTATTTATCTCATCTTTTTTTTTTTTTGTTGCATTCCACATTATCTTCTGTATTTGCCTAACTTGCTTTTTTTTTCTATATTGTACTTCCCATTCCATATACTCCAAGTTATCATTGTACTGTACATAGACTGCTTTCACTTTTTAACTTCATATTTACTGTTTTTAGGTCTACTTTCAATATATTTTGTGTGCATTATGAGTGTGTACTATTTGATACAGTGGTTTGTATGAGAGAGAGTATGAGAGTGACTGTAGGTATATGAATGCACTTCTGAAGAATTTCTTGAGCTCATGTGTGTCATGTACTGCAGCCAGGCAGTTTTCTGAAAATACTGTATATAATCTAGGTATACATTTGAACAGCTCTCTTTGATTTCTTGCTGTTCAAGAATAATTGTTAAAAATATTGTGTACATATAGGAGCATCGTAGAAGGCATTTATACAGAAGCAAATTTTTCAACAAAATTATGCTTGTAGAACTTTAAAAATAATGGCGGTTCCCCAATTCCTATTGTCTTTGTATATTTTGTACAGAAGTGTCGTGCTTAGTCTGGCATGTCTTTGTAAAAAAACATTTTTGTATAAAAACATATTAAGTGAAATTTTGTCTTATTAAATCCCTTAAATAGCTGAACCTGGCACTGAATATAATTTTTTTTGTGATATTCCTGATTCCTCCCATTTTCCCAGGCACTCTGTGACCCCCTACAGGTTTAGTGCTTCCCCCCATGAATACAAATACAGTGGACCCTCAGTTTTCGTTGAAAATTCGTTCTAAAATGCTGTTTACCTGGAGTATACCTGGAGAGAGTTCCAGGGGTCAACGCCCCTGTGGCCCGGTCTGTGACCAGGCCTCATGTTGGAATCAGAGCCTGATCAACCAGGCTGTTACTGCTGGCCGCACGCAATCCAATGTACGAACCACAGCCTGGATGGTCAGGTACCGATTTTAGGTGCCTGTCCAGTGCCTGCTTGAAGACAGCCAGGGGTTTGTTGGTAATCCCCCTGATGTATGCTGGGAGGCAGTTGAACAGTCTTGGGCCCCTGACACTTATTGTGTTGTCTCTCAACGTGCTAGTGGCACCCCTGCTTTTCATTGGGGGGATGTTACATCACCTACCGAGTCTTTTGCTTTCGTAGGGAGTGACTCGTGTGCAAGTTTGGTACTAATCCCTCGAGAATTTTCCACGTGTATATAACAATGTATCTCTCCTGCCTGCGTTCTAGGGAGTACAGGTTTAGGAACTTCAAGCGTTCCCAGTAATTGAGGTGGTTTATCGCAGTTATGCGTGCCGTGAAGGTTCTCTGCACATTTTCTAGGTCAGCAATTTCACCTGCCTTGAAAGGTGCAGTTAGTGTGCAGCAATATTCCAGCCTAGATAGAACAAGCGACCTGAAAAGTGTTAACATGGGCTTGGCATCCCTGGTTTTGAAGGTTCTCATTATCCATCCTGTCATTTTTCTAGCAGATGCGATTGCTACGGTGTTATGGTCCTTGAAGGCGAGATCCTCTGACATGATCACTCCCAGGTCTTTGACATTAGTTTTTCGCTCTATTGAGTGGTTGGAATTTGTTTTGTACTCCGATGAGATTTTAATTTCCTCACGTTTTCCATATCTGAGTACAGTGGACCCCTGGCTAACGAACACCCCGTAAATCGTACAATTATGTAAGTATAATATTGTAAGTGCTTGTGGAAGTGTATTTTTGGGGGTCTGAAATAGACTAACCTACGTGACATTATTTCTCAAGGAAGTAAATTAGTTCGGTAATGGCACTTGAGCAGGCTTCTGGAATGAAGTTTTTTCGTTAGCCGGGGGTCCACTGTACAGTGGATCCCCGGTGTTCGTCCTGCTCCAAACTCGCCCTTTTATGTAAGTGTATTTTTTAAATGCTTTTGTAAGTGTATTTTTGGGTGTCTAAAAGGACTAGTCTACTTTACATTATTCCTTATGGGAATAAATTTGTTTGGTAATGGCACTTGAACAGCATTCTGGAACGAAAAAATAACGAAAACCGGGGTCCACTGTAATTGAAATTTCTCATCATTGAACTTCATATTGTTTTCTGCAGCCCATTTAAAGATTTGGTTTATGTCTGCTGGGAATCTTGCAGTGTCTTCAACAGTGGACACTGTGATGCAGATTTAGGTGTCATCTGCATAGGAAGACACGGCACTGTGGCTTATATCCCTGTCTATGTCCGATATGAGGATGAGGAACAGGATGGAAGCGAGTACTGTGCCTTGTGGAACAGAGCTTTTCACTGTAGCCGCCTCAGACTTTACTCTGTTGACTACTACTATTTGTGTTCTACTTGTTAGGAAATTATAGATCCATCTACCAACTTTTCCTGTTATTCCTTTATCACGCATATTGTGTGCTATCACACCATGGTCACACTTGTCAAAGGCTTTTGCAAAGTCTGTGTATATAACATCTGCATTTTGTTTGTCTTCTAGAGCATCCAGAACCTTGTCATAGTGGTCCAGTAGTTGGGACAGACAGGAGCAACCTGCTCTAAATCCATGCTGCCCTGGGTTGTGTAATTGATGGGTATCTAGATGAGTGGCGATCTTGCTTCTTAGAACCCTTTCAAAGATTTTTATGATATGGGACGTTAGCACTATTGGTCCGTAGTTCTTTGCTATTGCTTTACTGCCCCCTTTGTGGAATGGGGCTATGTCTGTTGTTTTTAGTAACTGCAGGACGACCCCAGTGTCCATGCTCCCTCTCCATAGGATGTTAAAAGCACGTTCTTGATGAACACTTGAGTTCCACGAGTCAGGGCCTGGAATAGGTGGTATGTTATCATATGCCTTTTCTCAATCCATAAATGAAACGAAAACTTCCTTACTGTTATCTAAATATTTTTCAACAGCACTTGGTCTACACATCCCCATCCCTTCCTTGCTCTGTCGTACCCATAATTCTTTCAGTAATAACTACCCTACACTTTCCTGGTATGCTCAACAGGCTGATTCCCCTATAATTCTTACTCTTTTGTCCCCTTTACCCTTGTACAAAGAAATTGTGCATGCTCTGCCAATCCCTAGGTACCTTCCCATCTTTCATACATTTATTGAACAAAAGCCTCAACCACCCCAAAACTATCTATTCACCTGCTTTTAACATATTTTGTCTTGATCTAATTGGTCCCAGCTGCTTTACCCTGTTTCTTATTACCCACAGCCTGAAGCACCTCCACTCTTACATCCCCATCTAACAACTCTCCTCTTCATTTGTTCCCTAGGTCTTCTCAACCTATCAATCTCATTCCAAAAATTTTTCTTATTCTCATGAATTTTTTTTTATAGAACCTACCCCACTTTCATTTGCTCTCCTTTTATACACACCCTTACCATTCTCTTAACCTCTCTTTTAGTCTCCATATACTCCACTCCTTATATCACCTCTGCTTTGTAAAAAAACTCTCATATGCTAACTTTTTCTCTTACCATTCTCCTACCTCCTCCTTTAGTTTATAAACTTTAACTTCTTGTACTAGTTGATGTCATTCTCCCTGTATCCCATCTACCTCTTACTCTCTCTGAAGCTACGACTAAGTATTGATCTGGCAAAATTGTCGAAGTTGGGGCATTATCATAATCAGGTGGGAGCACTAAACCCTTAGGGGTTATACAGTGCCTGTGGGGGGCGGGGATGGAAGGTGTTCAGGCTCAATTCAGGGTACTGGAGCACAGATCCAATTCCCTAGATCAAGAGCTCCTGCACCAACTTTGCCCCTCACACTTGAGGGGCAAAGTTGGTGCAATAAGTTAGTTTGTTAAAACTCCAGTCTGTATTAAAGGCAAAACTCAGTGAGGTCAGTGTTTCAGGGTATTGCAGCTGTTATGACCCTTGTACGTTTAGTGCTTTCTTTTGATTTAGCGGTAGCTACAGTGAGAGGTAGAGGGGGGATGTACGAGAAGAATGTCATGTGGGTAAGAGAGAAGTGAAAGTTTATAAGTTAAAGGCACCCTTCAAAGGAAATTCTTTGAAGCTGGTTGAGGGGGCTTTTGATCCAAGGAATCGGATATATGCTCTTCTTTAGATCAATCCTGACTGCCTCCCATACCCCACAGGCGCTATAAGACCCATACGGGTTTAGTGCTCCCCAAGAAAGTAATAATACTAATATATTATAAATTGAATGAAATAGGGTAAGACATAAACATCTATTGGGAGAAAAGTGAGCTAGAGAGAATGCAGGTAATGAGGAAGGGGTCGAGGAGATATTGGGTACAGAATGGGCACTTTATACACGACATACTCCTTTTCCTGATGTTTTTTCCCCGTTTCATGCTCTTCAGACAAACTGTTGCATATTTTACCACCTCTGTTCTTGCTGAATTAATTACCATCCCCTGAACCTCTGGTAAACATTATCGAAAATGTGTATCCTGGTGGTCTCCCGACTGGTCTTTTTGTGCATTTGAAATGCGCTGCGTGGGGCCGCAACAGTTACAACATACGGACTGGTTCTTAGCCTTTAAAGATGCAAGAGAGCTTGCCCATCGTGTTATACAGATGGCGAAATGTACTTGTTGGTGAGGTTACGTATCTACTGTCACTGCTACTATGTGCGCAGTTTGGGAAAAAAAAATATATGGAAGTTGACTGGTAAGTACTCTCCGGACCCTGCTTCCTTTCTATTGTTGCTAGTAACAGCGTTGCAGATCCTGCTGAGAATGCCACAGCTATTGGACATCACTAGTACATGTATCTTAAGGGATGGGAAGAGAGATGCCCTTATCTTCTTTCCTCCAAACCCGAGAGAGAGTCGGCACTTCTAGATTTTACTTCTCACATTGTGAAACATTACACGGTGCTCCTTCGCGCTCTGCAAACTCACGTCAACACTAGCCACATGTCAACTGACAGCAGCTAGACCTGTTGATATTCATGTCCATATGCTTTGACACACTACAGCGCTCATCGTTCTCTTGCATCTTTTCAATCGCATTTGGTCCCAAGGGGTTCTCCCTTTTCAGTGAAACGCTTTTGTTCCACCTTTTCATAAAACAGGTACTTTGGGTCACAAGACCTCTTATTACAGACCCATTACTTTTACTAGTGCAGTTTGTAAGGCGCTGGAGTTCTTAGTTAACTATTTAGTATGGTACTTGGAACCCGAAATTTTCTTTCCCCTTGTCGATTTGGTTTTCGTAAGGACCGTTCTACCACTGACCCTTTAGTCCGATTGAATACGCACATTCGCAATGACTTCGCTAATAATTAGGCCTCTGAGGCATTTTACCACTTTTCCTTTGAGATTTCTTATTGGAGAGGCACTTCCGTGTCGGGATAAATAATAGAAAACTTTTCCCCCAACTTAGTCTAGTTTGAAGGCGTCCAATTCCATGTTTATCTGTGTCGACGATTTTGCTATAGATTGTGCAGGCGCTGACTCGCCTTGCAGCGACCTTTCTCAAGTGTTCTATTGATCGTGCTTTCAAATGGGCCACGTCTCTGGTTTATATTTTCTGTTGCTAAAACACACCAGATACTTTTACAAGACTCCTTATTATCCCTTCATACTGTTCTATACCTTTATGGCTCCAGTATCTGTCAAGATACTACCAATTTCTGTCTTGTTTGGATTTAAAAAATTCTGCCAACGCCTATGCTGAACGAACTTTCTTCATTCTAAACCTAGTTAAATTGCAACTGATGTAATAATAATAATATCTTTATTTACTACAAGTACATGTACAAGGTATACAGACCTAGCTGACATCATTGACATACTACTATATAGAAAGCCGCTTGTTATGCAGAGCATTTCTGGCAAATTAGGTCAGTTTTGTCCCAGGATGCAACCCACACCAGTCGACTAACACCCAGGTACCCATTTTACTGATGGGTGAACATAGACAACCGGTGTATACCTGGAGTATACCTGGAGAGGGTTCCGGGGGTCAACGCCCCCGCGGCCCAGTCTGTGACCAGGCCTCATGGTGGATCAGGGCCTGATCAACCAGGCTGTTACTGTTGGCCACACACGTTATGTGGGGTTCTTGGAAATAAAGGTAGTCACAAGGAGAGTCACGGATGGATGGTAAACGCGTATATTAAGTAAGAGAGCAGTACCCAGCGCCACAGACCTGTTCAGTTATACGCCTAGTGCGGAGTGAGAGGCCTCTGACATAGCACTCACATGGTGCGGGTCTCTGACGTCACAAGTAACAAGGGATCACAAATGTAATACACTACACAACTATAACAATATGCTTCAGTACATATTACTGACAGCTCGGCCATGTTACGTATGATGTCTCGACATACAATACAACTCTATAGACTGAACAGGCGGGTGATACTGGGGTGATTCTATACAAAGCAAACACATTTATAACTTAGAACTAATCAAGGAAATTATAACAGGATTAAATTGACTGAATAGATAGTAATAACTGATTTACTATCCCAATTCTTAAAGTAATGGTTCTTGATGTAATTCACAATGCATTGCATAATATTACAATTTCAACTGATAAAATCGATTGATCGATCTGCATTCATGCACTCTACGGATTCTGAGGAAGAATAAATATAATTACAGGGAAGAAATTTTAACAGAAGATAGACTCGGTGCACACGGGTCATACTGTTAAGACTCAGAACTCGGAGGGAACGTGAATACACAAAAAAAAATTTTGGATATTGAACATCTAATAACAAAACACACAGTCGACAATTTCTCTTAACTCAATCATCTAATTATATAGTCTATTTACATTTAACCCCAATTCTGCTAGGGTAAGATTTACATATGCAGAATGGTTATCATCTTTGGGTGGATCAAAATCTTTTGCAACTGACAACTCATGCCTAGGTTGAGGAACTTCTACATTGGTATTTACACAGAAAACTTGAGGGTTTCTCAATACTTGTCGTGTACGCAAGGAGTAATGACAATCAGGCTGTTTCTCTGGCTCACTATTAGAAGTTGAAGGTACAGGGTCAGATGGATTATTATTATCAGTTGCTACAGTCCGGTTGTTAGGGACTTCATCTTCGTCACATACTAACTTCATATGGTCCAAATGCGACTCTTTACATTGACCAGTACTTAATTCTCTAACTTTATACTTATTGTCGTTGATATGTTCGACTACTCGATATGGACCAACAAACTTTTGGTCGAGCTTTGGCACTGCAGAAGTCTTATTAAAGTAAGTGAGCATCACTCTCGAACCTACTTTAATTTTAGTCAGCTTTGCTTGAGTATTAGTTATTCTGGTAAATTCTGCTGTTGACTTATGAAGTGTTTCATGGATTCTTCTGAAAACACACTGAGTTGCTAAGAAATCATCAGGGTTATAAGATGGTTTCGGATCAGAATACAGCAACTCATAAGGTAAACGCTTATCGACACCATACAACGCATAATGTGGCGTATCACCTATAGAAGCATTATAGGCAGAATTTATTGCACACTGTACATCAGGTATAACTTCATCCCAGGTTGCACTATTGGGACTGACAGTGGCTCTCAAGACATCAAGTACTTTTTTATTAGTTCTTTCTGCTAACCCATTGCTGGCAGGACGGTGGGGAACAATGGTTGATTTAGTGATCTTATACAAGGCACATAGGTTTTCTAGAATCTTGTTACAAAACTCACCTCCATTATCAGACACTAAGGATTTAGGAGTGGTATGTCTACAGATTATATGTTCCTTAAATGCTTTAGCTACTGTCTCGGCAGTCTTATCTGGAATAGGAACTAACTCACAATATCTGGTGAAATGATCCACCATCACACACAGATGTTTATTGCCTTGTATCGTACATTGAAAATTAGTTAATAAGTCTATTGCAACTCTTTCCCATGGTTCACTGGTAGTGGGATACACTTGGATAGGATTGGGACCGTTGATATTACCTTTGTGTTTCATACAAACACTACACTTCTTAACATACTTGGTAATATCAGTTGCCATACAAGGCCAAAAGGGTGTGCAACACCTGGTGCATTGTGAACTAGCTGTAAGGCTACTTTCATTAGTGACTGAGGAATTACTAACTGGTTTACACGTCTACTAGGTGCTCCCAGCTCGGTTATTCGATACAGTAATTCATGGTTCATGACAAAGTCACTGATAGGTGCTGGTGGCTTCACAGTCAGACTAAGATCTTCCTGGAGCAGGAATCTAATCACACCAGACCACATGGGATCTGTTCTTTGGGCATTCTTTACATCCTCAGCACTAAACAGAGGATCAGCAGTTACTACACTATGATGCAATAAAGCATCGGCAACTACATTTGACTTGCCAGGCAAGTGTTCAAAGGTAGGGATAATCAAGGACCATCTGGCTAGTCTTCCAGTAGGTTGTTTATTCTGGAATAATGGTATTAGAGGAGCATGATCTGTCAAGACATGGACAGGGTACTGATATATGATGTCTCGGAAGTGTTTTAAAGACCACACTATTGCTAAGGCTTCTTGCTCAGTTACTGTATAATTACGTTCAGCCTTTGTAAGGACTCGGCTAGCAAATGCAACTGCATTGTATTTACTATCGATCTTCTGAGCTAGGACAGCACCTATGCAGATCGAACTAGCATCAGTTGTTAGATAGAAAGGCTTTGTAAAATCTGGGAATTTCAAGATTGGAGCAGAAGTCAATCTTTCTTTCAGGGTTTGAAATGCTTTTTCCTGACTGAACGTCCAAACAAATGGAGCCTCTTAAGCAACTCAGAGGAGCTGCTATTGATGAAAAATTAGCAATATATGATCTATAAAAACCTGCTAAGCCCACAAAGGATCTTACGACATCAGCAGTTTTGGGAGATGGAAAATTCAATACAGTGGACCCTCGGTTAACGAATACCCCGGAAATCGTGCAATTATGTAAGTATAATTTTGTAAGTTCTTGTGGAAGTGTATTTTTGGGGGTCTGAAATAGACTAACCTACGTGAAATTTTTCCTTAAGGGAGTAAATTCGTTCGGTAATGGCACTTGAGCAGACTTCAGGAGTGAAGTTTTTACGAAACTCGGGGGTCCACTGTACTGCAGTTACTTTACTTTGGTCAGTCATAACCCCTCTAGGAGTGACTACGTGACCCAGAAACTTAATTTCTGATATGAAAAATTGACACTTAAAGTTTGATCTATAAATTGGCTTCTTCAAGCTTACTCAACACCACTTCCAGTCTCTCTAAATGCTTATCTACATCTTCAGACATGACAATTACATCATCTAAGTACACCATTAGTGCTTTGATTATGAGGCCTCTAAAGATATTGGTCATAAGCCTCGAGAATGTGATAGGGAATGACCTTAATCCAAACGCCATACGAAAGAAGTGATAATGACCTGTAGGAGTAGAGAATGCTGTTAGCTCTTGGCTGTCCTTGTGAAGAGGGACTTGCCAAAACCCTTGTAACAAATCGAGGGTTGACAAGACTTTGTCTTCGATATTGTATTGCATAACAGGTCACCAAGTACAGGAAGTGGGAAATGATCTGGAATAGTTTTCGCATTTAACTTCCTAAAATCAATCACTATCCTATTCCTCATCCTCATATCAAATATTGACAGGGATATAAGCAGGTGACACCCGAATCTGTATGACAGTGTCCACCGTTGAAGACACGGCTAGACTCCAAGGAGACATAAACCAAATCTTTAAATGAGCTGCAGAAAATATGAAGTTCAATGATGAGAAATTTCAATTACTCAGATACGGAAAACGCAAAGACATTAAAATCTCATCGGAGTACAAAACTGGTTCCAACCACACAATGGAGCGAAAAACTAATGTCAAAGACCTGGGAGTGATCATGTTAGAGGATTTCACCTTCAAGGACCATAACAAAGTAGCAATTGCATCTGCTCGAAAAATGACAGGATGGATAATGAGAACCTTCAAAACCAGGGATGCCAAGCCCATGTTGACACTTTACAGATCGCTTGTTCTATCTAGGCTGGAATATTGCTGCACACTAACGGCACCTTTCAAGGCGGGTGAAATTGCTGACCTTGAAAATGTGCAGAGAACCTTCACCGCACGCATAAGTGCAATAAACCACCTCAACTACTGGGAACGCTTGAAGTTCCTAAACCTGTACTCTCTAGAACGCAGGCGGGAGAGATACATTATTAAATACACATGGAAAATTCTCGAGGGCTTAGTACCAAACTTGCACACAAAAATCACTCCCTACGAAAGCAAAAGACTTGGCAGGCGATGTATCATCCCCCCAATGAAGAGCAGGGGTGCCACTAGCACGTTGAGGGACAACACAATAAGTGTCAGGGGCCCAAGATTGTTCAACTGCCTCCCAGCATACATCAGGGGGATTACCAACAAACCCCTGGCTGTCTTCAAGCAGGCAATGGACAGTCACCTAAAGTCGGTACCTGACCAGCCGGGCTGTGGTTTGTACGTTGGACTGCGTGCGGCCAGCAGTAACAGCCTGGTTGATCAGGCTCTGGTCCAATAGGAGGCCTGGTCACAGACCGGGCCGCGGGGGCGTTGACCCCTGGAATTCTCTCCAGGTAGACTGGGCACCAAGTACCGTCCTTCTTAGGTACTAGGATCAGGGGCGCATTCCAGGGTGAGTTGCTAGGTGCAATAACACCATCATCAAGCATTTGATTGATCAATTCATCTGTGACAGCAACTTGAGAATGAGGCATTCTGTACGCAGATACATAAATCGGTCTGGTACCAGGTTCAAGTGGGATACGATGGGGCAATAGGTTCGTTATACCCATCTTCTCACCTGGTAAGGCAATTGCTTTACGGTGTTTATTCAACAAATTCAACAACCGTTCGACCTCATCTGGGAAGTCAGTGGGAGCTAAGTCTTTCTCCTCAACTGGTGGAATGGATTGATCCAGCGAACTGGGTGAACTCTCCCCAGTTGAAACAGCACCGACCCACTGGTCAGGTGACACATCAGCTTCTGCACACACAGGATAAGGATAGTGTACAAGGTCTACGATGGTAGTATTGGCTCTGAGTTGAACACTGTGACCCAAAGTATTAGTGACAAGCACACTGTGACCCAAAGTATTAGCGACAAGCACACTGTGACCCAAAGTATTAGTGACAAGCACACTGTGACCCAAAGTATTAGCGACAAGCACACTGTGACCCAAAGTATTAGTGACAAGCACACTGTGACCCAAAGTATTAGCGACAAGCACACTGTGACCCAAAGTATTAGCGACAAGCAGGAATATCTTACTGTCTTGAACAGTATGTAAAGATGGCTCAACAAATAAACCCTTTACTCTGCAGGAATCACTGTCAACAAGGACGTTATCACCGTCTGGGACATTAGGGACAATGACAGACACTCGGGTGAGGGCACTAGCTGCTACAGAAACATCTTTCTGCAAAAGACAAGTGACATCAACAA
>WNWK01014304.1:0-51835 GCA_009830355.1 Cherax destructor | reverse complement strand
TTTTAAAAATTTACCCCAATCTTGATCCGATATCATCATGTCTTAGAGGGATCAGGTAGAGGAGGACATATTAAATCCCATATGTCTCCTCACATTATATCTTCAGGTGATTGGGGATTTTCCCCAGAAGGACCAACTGAAGGAAAACCTCGGAATACCATCTTGGGCCCTACCTTTTGGGGAATCGTTAGCTCAACACAAACTGCAGAGGGGAAAATTTAAAATATTAAACAGGGTTTAAAAAAAAATAGGTTGGCCCCTAGTATAAATTTCCCTAATATTCCTAAGGTCTTGGACGGATAAGGGTCTGTATAACTTTTTGTTTACCCAAATGTGAAGACTTTTTAGGGAAAAGGGCTATAAGACCACTTTGTCCTTGCTTCGTAAACTTCATGGAGTTAATAAAAGTAAGAGGGTTAGACTAAAAAGATGGGGCTTTATGAGGAGAAGTTCCAAACTAAATGAAATGTTAAAGGGCCAAACTAAAATTAGTGCCTCCTCTTGGCTTTTTTGAGGGGTTTAAACTAGAGGAAAAAAAGTATGGGATGGAGAATATCAGAGGTTGTCGACGCTGCACAATACAGCCGACAGCATAGTAACCATCAATATACAGAAAAATGGGATGTCAAAATCGGGGTACGAAAAACTGGGCTAGTTTTAAATTTAAACCAACCCTTTTGGAAGGCAGATCGATTCGCAGCCCAAATTAAATTTGATTTTAGAACTAGAGAGTTCACAGAGTGGAGCTGCCACTTGTGCAAAGTTTGGGACCCCCCTATAATAGCTGGCCATGCCAAAAAATCTCTGAACTCCTTTCCTATTCTGCGGTATCGGAAAGTCCAGATGGCCTTTTCCCTTTGATTTAAAGGTGCTACTGTACCTTGCTCTATCTTAAAACCCTTTTTTTTATCGTAGCCTGTCTGAATTTGCTTTTTGCTAAGTTAACAAATTTACTTCTCCGTTTGAAACAGGCCCTTTAGAGGAAAATGTAACGCCCAGTCTTTGAAATCACTAAATCGTCCGGAGGCTTCCCCCCTTCAAGGCCGAGGGTGTTGGTTATCGCTTAAGTGGAAAAAGGGGGGCCAAAGGGGCACAGATGTTTTAAAACCCCCCCTGTTAGCAAAGGTGAAATCTTTTGGGGGCCGGGAAATCCCCAAAAAGGTCCAAACGGCTTACATACTTTCCCGGGGATCCCGGCCAATCGTCGTCCACCGTGGCCGGGTAACCATCTGGCACCTTGGCATTCACCCCTTGTCGGTTCCGATATGTCCCATCCGACTTCGGCACTAATAGGGGGAGGGCCCCGACTCGGCAGCTCAGAACCTGGGTAACAAAATCTTTTTTTCCCCATAAAATCTTTGCTTGGTATTAGATGGTATGGAGCTTGTTAAATTTGGGGTGGTCCCCCCTCAACATCATGAGTTCCCAAAGTACAACGTTTGGGAATGTCCCAAACAGTGATGGGAACTTCTTATTATTCCTAACCTTTTTCACTTGTCGGCGCTAAGGTCACTCAAGAAAGCGTCCAAATCTTGTAGTATTTTAAATTTTTGAGGCGAAGTTCATCCCCTGAGCAATTTTTCTGCAGGAACCGGGAGGACAGTAGTGGGGGAAATTTGGAGGAATGGACCCACGATAAAGTGTACTGTAAATGTTGCTATACTTAGCTTGTAGATGCATCCACGACCGCCATCCTAACCCGATGGTTGATGCCGACGTTCACTTTCCCCCCACAGGTCTGTATGGTAAAATAAAATCACACAGGGCATGTTATTGCCCCAAAGGAGCGTATGCCATATAATCAGTCATTTAAAGGACTGAACGGTGTTTATCACGGTTTTGGGCGGACGCCCGCAACACCGGGGACTGATAAATCTACCTAAAGCCAATAATGCTTTCCAACGCGCAGCTGGTGGCATCTAGGTATAAGCAGATTACCGGGGTATTTGTATCGGACCCTTAATTCACACCTGATATCGCTGTCTTGTTTGAAAACCTGCTAAGAGTCACTGCCTTGTTAGGGCAAAGCAAACTCAGTCCCTTTTCTTCAATTTCAGTCTTTTTTTAGAGAAGAGCTGCGACACTTCTGAATATACCACGATTTTATTCACTAAATGCGTTGGAACAGAGTTCTTTTCCATTTCCCGACGTTAGTGGAGATTAAATTAGCGCACCAGTCCACGACTAATGTCTTTTTTTAGGTTAAACCCCTTTCCGATATCCCGTTTTTTCGGTGGAGAGTTCAACTAACCCTCATGCAGCCCGGGCCCCAGGGGGGTTCCGCTGGATCAGCACAATTTCAACAATTGCTACATGCTGCACAAGGGCAATTAAAATGCTTGTGTTCTCTAAATACTTTGATCACTGGAACACATGATTGTAAATTCGTGTAGAAATGGAAACAGCAGTTTCCTGTAATTTTCCTGTTACGGCAAAGAGTTACATTTATCTCAAATGTCTATTGACTCCATATACTTGTTACTTGGTCAGACAACAGGACACACTGTGGTTAGTTCATCTGGTATTAGATAATTTGTTTTCGAAGCCAAACACGCCTGTCTGGCCCTTTTTAAGGGCGGAAAGGGTAGGGGCCCCTTGGGTAGAAAAGGGGGGATAACCCCCTTTGGAGAATTTTCTCCACAGAACAGGTTCCCATAGTATTTCTTCAGCTGATTAATGTGGTAGGGTGGGTTTATTCCTCTTTCCCGGCGTTCGTACTGGTAGTTCACTTCCTTCTTTTTAAACCCCCTCCATCGGTCCTTTTTATCTTGGCTGCAAGGTGTGTCCGGGGACTAACCCGTGCTAGAACTTTGTCTCCGCTCGGAAGGAGCGCGGAGCTGCACGCTTATCAAAAGTTCCTTCATCGTAGTCTGGGCTTTAGCTGTTCCTTAACAAATTTTTTTAAATGCTAGATGTTCTTGCATCAAATCAGGGAGACTCTTTAAAATTGATTTAGTGTTCCCCGTCCAGAGTCCTTTTAAAACAGCCAAGGGGACGTGTACAGCATGGCCGTATATCAGCTCAAATGGGCTGTAACCCCGACCCCTTGTTCACTTTCTTATTGCTAAGAGAAGAAACAGAAGACCTTCGTCCCAATCCTTGCTGAACTGTCACAATAGAGCGCATCATCGTTTTAGGGTACGATGGAACCTTTTTAAGGCTTCCTGGGGTTGGGGTCGAAACTGGTGGGCCCGTAGAGATTTTACCCCAAGCGCGACAAGGCTTCTTTGAAGATCTTCGAGGTAAAATTGGGAAACCCGGGCCGACTGGATTTCGTAGGGCAACCCCACGAGAAAAACCTGACCAATGCTAATATGGTTCTGGCATTTATCCTTCTCATAGGTATGGCCTCTGGGTACCTGATCACGGAGTCCATGATTGTAAACAGGAATTGGTTTCCCCAAACCTGGTTTTGGGAAGAGGGCCCATGTAGTCAGTGATCAGAAGACAAATGGGTTTTCAGTCTGGGTATGATGGGGATAAGTGGAGTGGGGGTGGGTTGCGGGTTGACTACCACTTGGCATACCCGAAATGATGTAAGTGATCCACCACGGTCTCTCATTTTCGGGCCCGTAAAAATATTTAGACAATTTTCCTATTGTCTTCCTTATACCCAGATGCACCCCCCTGGAACTGTTTGGGGGAACACCCAGAGCAAGTTCTCGAAAAGCAGCGGCAGAACAAACATGTCTTACCCTTGGCGAAGCATAATCGGGGAACCTCTGATCGTGGGTTTCTTCATCAATATCTTCCCTGATAGTAAAAAAAGTCCAGACTTTCAGCTAACCTCATCTCTCCTAGAGATGGATCTTCCCGTTGTCCCTGTATCAAAACTTCCTGCCTAAGGATTTTAACGCCCAAGGATTCCAGATTTGACGACAACACAGCGGGTTTTATAACCTTGGACGTAGGTAGATGGGGTCTCACTGAGCAACAGATTTAATCCCATATCCACGTGGTCTTCTCTCCTCCCTGGAGAAGAATTCGACTGGGCCATGGCTCTCGTAACGATTCCGAGAGGGAATAAAGATGGTTCCTTTCCGCAAACTTCAAGCGCATAATTATAGCTCAAGGCATTATCTATGACCACGGGCTCTTTGCTAATTCCTTCCTGGCTTAAATCGTTCTCTATCAGCAGATCTACGGATTTGATTGGGAAACCTCCTTCCGAAATACCCACAGCAGCGTACCCTTCGTAGCCATCAACCTTCAGGTATATCTTGTGAAGAGAGACCCTGGAGTTTACCTGGAGAGAATTCCAGGGGTCAACGCCCCTGCGGCCCTTTCTGTGACCAGGCCTTATGTTGGACCAGAGCCTGATCAACCAGGCTGTTACTACTGGCCGCACGCAGTCCAATGTACGAACCACAGCCTGGCTGGTCAGGTACCGACTTTAGGTGCCTGTCCAGTGCCTGCTTGAAGACAGCCAGGGGTTTGTTGGTAATCCCCCTGATGCATGCTGGGAGGCAGTTGAACAATCTTGGGCCCCTGACACTTATTGTGTTGTCCCTCAACGTGCTAGTGGCACCCCTGCTTTTCACTGGGGGGATGTTACATCGCCTGCCGAGTCTTTTGCTTTCGTAGGGAGTGACTCTCGTGTGAAAGTTTGGTACTAATCCCTCGAGAATTTTCCACGTGTATATAATAATGTATCTCTCCCGCCTGCGTTCTAGAGAGTACAGGTTTAGGAACTTCAAGCGTTCCCAGTAACTGAGGTGGTTTATCGCAGTTATGCGTGCTGCGAAGGTTCTCTGCACATTTTCAAGGTCAACAATTTCACCCGCCTTGAAAGGTGCAGTTAGTGTGCAGCAATATTCCAGCCTAGATAGAACAAGCGATCTGTAAAGTGTCAACATGGGCTTGGCATCCCTGGTTTTGAACGTTCTCATTATCCATCCTGTCATTTTTCTAGCAGATGTGATTGCTACGGTTATGGTCCTTGAAGGTGAGATCCTCTGACATGATCACCCCCAGGTCTTTGACCTGGGTGCTGATTTTAATTTCCTCACGTTTTCCGTATTTGAGTAATTGAAATTTCTCATCATTGAACTTCATATTGTTTTCTGCAGCCCATTTAAAGATTTGGTTTATGTCTGCTTGGAGTCTTGCAGTGTCTTCAACGGTGGACACTGTCATACAGATTCGGGTGTCATCTGCAAAGGAAGACACGGCACTGTGGCTTATATCCCTGTCTATGTCCGATATGAGGATGAAGAACAGGATGGGAGCGAGTACTGTGCCTTGTGGAACAGAGCTTTTCACTGTAGCTGCCTCAGACTTTACTCTGTCGACTACTACTCTTTGTGTTCTACTTGTTAGGAAATTATAGATATATCTACCAACTTCTCCTGTTATGCCTTTTTCACGCATTTTGTGTGCTATTACACCATGGTCACACTTGTCAAAGGCTTTTTCAAAGTCTGTGTATATAACATCTGCATTCTGTTTGTCTTCTAGAGCATCCAGGACCTTGTCGTAGTGGTCTAGTAGTTGGGACAGACAGGAGCGACCTGCTCTAAACCCATGCTGCCCTGGGTTGTGCAATTGATGGGTATCAAGATGAGTGGCGATCTTGCTTCTTAGAACCCTTTCAAAATTTTTTATGATATGGGACGTTAGCGCTATTGGTCTGTAGTTCTTTGCTATTGCTTTACTACCCCCTTTGTGGAGTGGGGCTATGTCTGTTGTTTTTAGTAACTGCGGGATGACCCCAGTGTCCATGCTCCCTCTCCATAGGATGTTAAAAGCACGTGATAGGGGCTTTTGCAGTTCTTGATGAAGACAGAGTTCCATGAGTCTGGGCCTGGAGCGGAGTGCATGGGCATGTCATTTATTGCCTTTTCGAAGTCATTTGGCGTCAGGGTGATGTCAGATAGGTATGCGTCTGTCAAGTTCTGTGGCACTCTCATAAAAAATAATTTAGGTCTTCGATTTTCAGTCTGGTTAGTGGCTCACTAAAAACTGAGTCATACTGGGACTTAAGTAACTCACTCATTTCCTTGCTGTCATCTGTGTAGGACCCATCCCATTTAAGTAGGGGCCCAATACTGGTTGTTGTTCTCGACTTTGATTTTGCATAAGAAAAGAAATACTTAGGGTTTCTTTCAATTTCATTTATGGCTTTTAGTTCTTCCCGCGTTTCTTGATTCCTGTAAGATTCCTTTAGTTTTAATTCGATGTTTGCTATTTCTCTGACTAGTGTTTCCCTTCGTATTTCAGATATATTGGCCTCTTGTAGCCGCTCCGTTATTCTTTGCCTTCGCCTGTATAGGGAGCGCCTCTCTCTTTCTAGTTTGCATCTTCTCCTCCTTTTCCTTAAGGGAATTTGCCTTGAGCAAACCTCAAGTGCCACAGAGTTAATTTGTTCTAGACATAGGTTAGGATCCGTGATGCTTAGGCTATCTTCCCAGTTTATATAATTTAGGACTTGGTTTACTTGGTCCTACCTTATGTTTTTGTTATTGAAGTTGAATTTGGAGAAGGCTCCCTCGCGGCTGATCACATTTTGTTGATTTGGGGCTCCCCGCATGCATGTCTGGACCTCTATTATGTTGTGATCTGAGTATATTGTTTTTGATATGATGACATTTCGTATCAGAAACATTCTCTCATAAGCTTCTAGGAGTACGTCCATCCTGGTGTAAGTTAGGTCAGTTAAAGGCAGTATGCTTTTCCTCAAGAGCGTAAGGTAGCTCCCAGTGTCTCGGTATGCCTTGATCTCCACAACTCGAGACTCGTCTATCCCAACGTTCTCGGTAGAAAAATGTTTCTTTGTCATCTGAACCTTTTCCTCGGACATTTTCATAGGTGCTGGTCATCTCGAAGAAGCTTTCTGGCCCACGGTACCTTGCTTCGTCCTTGGATCTTCTCGGCTTTGGGATGCAGAAGTAACCATCTGTATCGGGGCTCCTTCCTGAGCCCGTCTTCCGGTGTCGTTTTCCAACTTATAACAATTGCTACTGCTATGACCTCTTCTATGGCAGTAGGAACATGTTAGAGCTTTTCTTGCCGGGCCGGCCTCTCTGTTACTTCTAGTCACTGATCTAACACCATGGTGGGGCGGTGAAAAGGCACGAGCAGCAGCCTCTGGAAGAAATCTCTGGTGAGGTCCTTCTCTTGATGAAAGTGTTCGATCCTTTGAACTAAACTTCGGGTTCTTCTCCTTGAGAGGCTTCCCACTAATCAGTTGACTTGAAATTTCGTAATGGTCGGCCAAAGCGGCAGTTTCCATTACGTCCAGCCCTTGATGATCTATCAAGATTTTGCGCACATCCCCCAAAATGGCATTGTAAAAGTCTTCCTGCAGGATCAACTGGGCCAGGCTGTTTACTGTATAGCAGTTTGATGCCCGCTGCCATCTCTCGAATGCTATCTGTTTTTGTCGGGCGAAGTCCACCCATCTTTGTCATGGCAGCTGCTGGAGGGTACTAAAAGCCTGCTGGTAGCTTATTGGGAGCAGGTCGTACGTTCTCAGGATCACTTTTTTGACGACCTGGTACTGTATACAGTGGACCCCCGGATTACGTCATTATTTCGTTCCAGAATGCTGTTCAAGTGCCGTTACTGAACGAATTTGTTCCCATAAGGAAAAATGTAAATTAGATTAGTCCTTTTAGACCCCCAAAAATACACTTTCAAAAGCATTTACAAAAATACACTTACATAATTGTTCGAGTTTGGAACAGTACGTAATCCGGGGGTCCACTGTATACTGATGGTAAGGCAATGCGGCCGCACACTTCCTAGCCTTTCCCGTCAAAGTGGTATGCAATAGTGTAGCCCAGTACTTCTGGGGCCACTGCATGGCGCGAGCCTGATTCTCGAATATTTCGAAATAAAGAGTCCAAGTCGGCCTCGCAAAATTTGGGCACCAGGGAGGCTGCTCGATGTATGTTGAAATATGGGCTCTCATGGATACCCGGCCTCCCAATGTCTTCGCCTTGCTGTTGTTGGCCTTCATAGTGGATATTCTCCTGCTTGAACTCTTCATCATTCAGCTTACGTTGGGCTTCAATTTGAGCTGTTTGTAAGAGTATGAGGCACTCCATCCTTCCAAACTGGTCTTGAGAGATGGGTTCAGATAGTAGTATTGGAGACGGAAAGTCTCTCGTGGGCTGCTCTTTTGGACGGGTGCCTCCCTCACGCATTCCTATAGGACTGGGGTCGGGACTGAGGTGTCTAGACTTTCTTACCTCGTCTTCTTTCGTGGGGAGATCTGCATCGCTAGTCATTTCTTCCGGTTCTGTTGTGGTTCTTCTGCCAGAGGGCAAAGAAGTTAGAATCCTCCCTGGATCGAGTCCCGATGCTCCCATTGAGCCTTCCAAATCTTCTAGCAGGGACATGTGGTCGAGCTTGGATATGAGGCTCTCTACGTCCGAATCTACCTCTTTAGGGACGTCCGGCTGTAGGGGGAAGATAATATTCCTTATAACAGAGCGAGTTGTCTCGGAGGTATAGTGCCTGTTGTAGGTCACTCCGAGGTGTCTTGCTATTCGCCAGCACTTCTGCAGCGACAGGGTCTCCAACGTCGTCAGAGTCAATTCCCCAATCATTTGCTGTACAGTATCGTCCATGACGAAGTTGAGTTGGCACTAGTCCAGCAGGAGGTACTCCTCCGGGATCTTGGATCAAACATCTCCTGGACAGGCCCCCATTTGTTGCGCTTAGGGCAATAAGAAAGTCTGTTAAGCCCTTTAAGCAACAAGGAACAGGGTTCAATTGGAAATGATTTCACAGATCTTTCTGATATTTATTACGTTGCTTTAATAAACCAAAAAATAGTTTTATATAATTTCTTTAAAAGGTAAAAATATAACTTTTGTAAAATATTTACACTGAAACATTGGCACAAACATTACAGCCTTTTTCTATGATACATCTCTCCGAACGTGAAGTCATAACACGTTCAACGTTTTTTCAAAACATAGCATATCCACTATTTCTCGACCAATTTACAAATGATCTCTGTCACCCTCTTAATGCACGTATAGATAGTCTGCACGAAATCAGTTCACTGATGCAGCTGACTGCACGAGGCAACTCTTTGAAATTTTCACACTAAAGACACTTCTTGAGGATATGGCGACAAACTAGCGTTTAAACGCGGCCAGCCGCACCACAACCGAGGAACTCTGGTACTAAGCCGACCAGTGGTAGATGATAACGAAGGAACCTCATGAGGGGCTTAAGGTTAGCTCCAGCAGGTAAGAAGTGACTCTCTTTGAAGGTGAGAGTGAACTGCCCTATAACAGAAAATTCAGACTGAAGTCACCTCGGAATAAAAGGGTCAGTGGCTAAACGACAGCCAGGTAAAAACAACTGTACCCATAGTTTATAACACCAAAACATCCTATCTATATACACAGCTAAATAAAGTACTCTATCCTCATTTTAGCTACTAATGAGGCTAGAGATAATATTAAGTGAAAAAGCCTGTTACATATACATAATACTTGACCGAGAGGGTCTACAAACGAAGGGCGTAGCACACACACAGGCAGACAGATAAGCAGTCAGAGCTAGACAGACAAACATGTTTATGTCTGACAGTGAAAACAAACAAAGCCAGGGGTTCCCTGCAGCAATGCACGATCATCAAGTGTCAAACCACTGAGGCACTGTCAGCAGTTTAGTGACACTCAGTCTTTCACCATTCTTCAAGGAGTTTCATATATACTCCAGCGTGTCTAAAACATTGCTGGGACCTATAAATAATTTGTATATATTTCTAGACAATAGTAAATGACCAAGGCAGGTGAAAATGACCTGTCAGTGTGTTTGTGACTATGTGAGTACAATTTCAGTACCTAATATTAGTGTCAGAACAAAGATTGGCTATGAAATCGCAAGAACTACTATAAATTGTAATTATCAGAACATAAAAATTATATAAATTTTTTTATTAACACATAAGCTGTTTCCCACCAAGGCAGGGTGGCCCGACAAAGAAAAACTTTCATCATTCACTCCATCACTGTCTTGCCAGAGGCATGCTTACACTACAGCTACAAAACTGCAACATTAACACCCCTCCTTCAGAGTTCCGGCACTGTACTTCCCATCTTCAGGAATCAAGTCCGGCCTGCCGGTTTCCCTGAAACCCTTCATAAATGTTACCTTGCCTACACTCCAACAACACGTCAAGTCCTAAAAACCATTTGTCTCCATTCTCTCCTATCCAACACGCTCACGCACCCTTGCTGGAAGTTCAAACCCCTCGCACACAAAACCTCCTTTACCCTCCTCCAACCTTTTCTAGGCCGACCCCAACCCCGCCTTCCCTCCACTACAGATTTATACACTCTCGAAGTCATTCTATTTTGTTCCATCCTCTCTATATGTCCAAACCATCTCAATAACCCTCCTCAGCTCTCTGGATAATAGTTTTGATAATCACACACCTCCTAATCTCCAAACTACGGATTCTTCATTATATTCACACCACATATTGCCCTCAGACATGACATCTCCACTGCCTCCAGCCTTCTCCTTGTTGCAACATTCACAACCCATGTCTCACACCCATACAAGAGTGTTGGTATAACTATACTCTCATACATTCCCTTCTTTGCTTTCATTGATAAAGTTCTCTGTCTCCACAATCTCCTCAGTGCACCACTCACCTTTTTCCCCTTTTTAATTCTATGAATCACCTCCTCCTTCATATACCCATCTGCTGACACATCCACTCCCAAATATCTGAACGCATTCACCTCCTTCATATTCTCTCCCTCCAATCTGATATCCAATCTTCCGTTATCTATTTTTTTTGTTATCCTCATCACCTTACTCTTTCCTATATTCACTTTTAATTTCCTTCTTTTACATACCCTACCAAACTCATCCACCAACCTCTGCAACTTCTCTTCAGAATCCCCCAAAAGCACAGTGTCATCAGCAAAGAGCAACTCTGACAACTCCCACTTTGCTTTTCATTGGGGGGATGTTACATCGTCTGCCGAGTCTTTTGCTTTCGTAGGGAGTGACACTCGTGTGCAAGTTTGGTACTAATCCCTCTAGGATTTTCCAAGTGTATATAATAATGTATCTCTCCCGCCTGCGTTCCAGGGAGTACAGGTTTAGGAACTTCAAGCGTTCCCAGTAATTGAGGTGGTTTATTGCAGTTATGGTGTAAGGAAATATACCAAAATTGAAACTCGTCAGGGAATCGAACCCCCAGTCCTTCCGTGTGTGAGCTGATGTTTGTGGAACACGTTTTTTTGATGCTGGGAAAGTGCTCTTGATCCAAGGAATCGAAGCTGTTCTCTCCTTCCTCGGATCAGATCTGATTACCTCCCATTTTCCATGCGCTGTATGGCCCTACTACACGGTGGTGTGTAATATATATATACACACACACACACACATATGTAGTGTTATGTTCAGCAGAAGTTTGTGGTTACAGGGAAGTGGGTGCGGAGGGAAGAAGAGCGATTGGTGGAATGATGTAAAGAGGGTAATAAGAGAGAGAAAAGTTAGCATATGAGAGATTTTTACAAAGTAGAAATGATGCAAGGAGGGAAGAGTATATGGAGAGAAAAAGAGAGGTTAAGAGAGAAGTGAAGCAATGTAAAAAGAGAGCAAAGGAGAGAGTGAGTGAGATGTTATCAACAAATTTTGTTGAAAATAAGAAAAAGTTTTGGAGTGAGATTAATAAGTTGAGGAAGCCTAGGGAACAAATGGATTTGATAGTAAAAAAAATGAGAGAGAGTTATTAAATGGAGAGTTAGAGGTATCGGGAAGATGGAGGGAATATTTTGAGGAATTGTTAAATGTTGATGAAGATAGGGAAGCTGTGATTTCGTGTATAGGGCAAGGAAGAATAACATCTTATAGGAGTGAGGAGGAGCCAGTTGTGAGTGTGGGGGAAGTGCGTGAGGCAGTGGGTAGAATGAAAGGGGTTAAGGCAGCTGGGATTGATGGGATAAAGATAGAAATGTTAAAAGCAGGTGGGGATATAGTTCTGGAGTGGTTGGGGCTTTCATTTAATAAATGTATGGAAGAAGGTACCTAGGGATTGGCAGAGAACATGCATAGTTCCTTTGTATAAAGGCAAAGGGGCAGAAGAGAGTGTAAAAATTATAGGGGAATAAGTCTGTTGAGTATACCTGGTAAAGTGTATGGTAGAGTTATTATTGAAAGAATTAAAGTAAGACGGAGAGTAGGATAGCAGGAGAACAAAGAGGCTTTAGGAAAGGTAGGGGGTGTGTAGACCAAGTGTTTACAGTGAAACATATAGGTGAACAGTATTTAGATAAGGGTAAAGAGGTTTTTGTGGCATTTATGGAGTTGGAAAAGGCGTATAACAGGGTGGATAGGGAGCAATGTGGCAGATGTTACATTTGTATGGAATAGGAGGTAGGTTACTGAAAGCAGTAAAGAGATTTTACGAGGATAGTGAGGCTCAGGTTAGAGTATGTAGGCGAGAGGAGATTATTTCCCAGTAAAAGTATGCCTTAGACAAGGATGTGTGATGTCACCATGATTGTTCAATATATTTATAGATGAAGTTGTAAGATAAGTGAATGCTCGGGTGTTGGCAAGAGGTGTGGGGTTAAATGGTAAAGAATCTAACACAAAGTATGAGTTGTCACAGATGCCAACCTTCACCTTTGCCTCTGATAGCTTGGGAAAGAAGTTTTGAAGATACTTGAAGGCTGATGACTCTTTGTCAAGAGCTGTAAGAAACTGTTTCATTAGCCCTAGTTTGATGTGTAATGGAGGGAACAGAACCTTTTGAGGATCCACCAATGGTTTATGTTTGATATTATGTCTTCCTACTGAGAACTCAGTCCTTTGAGGCCAGTGCTTCCTCTGGTAATGTGCTGCTCTGTCTCTACTATCCCGATGTCAGAGATAACAGGGAAACTTGGTAAAACCTCCTTGGAGTCCCATAAAAAATGCCACCATTTTGAAGTCTCCAATAACCTCCCAGCCTATCTTATCATAGTTCAAAGTAGAAGTTTGACACTGTTGTAGTCCTCCTTAAGATGCACTGAATGAGCCAAGGGAAGAGATGGACACTTGTTCCCATTGTGTAGAAGTACAGCTTTTAGGCTTCTGGAGGAGCTGTCAATGAAGAGTCTCCAATCATCTGGATTGCATGCAATTCCAATTGCATCAAACAGGCCTGATACATCATTACAGTAGTACAACCTGTCTTCATTAGTGAAGAAGCTTGAAAAATGTTGGTGAAGTTTTCTTTGGCTTGTCACTTGCACACTTTCATCCACAAGTCCCACTCATTGAGCCTTGAAATCAAAAAGCTCAGCATTTGACTTTGTCAAACCAAGATCTCTGATAAGGTCATTGAGGTGTGTTTGGTTTGGGTAGTAAGGATTCCTCCCAACAGCTGAATCTGTGAGATCATAGTCTTGTTCTCTGTGCTCTTCATTTTCTGCCAATCCCTAGGTATCTTACTCTCTTCCATACATTTATTAAATAATAGCCCCAACCACTCAAAACTATATCCCCGCCTGCTACAACATTTTGCTTACCTGGTACGTAGTGAATATCGGGTTGTAGTCATTGAACGTGAGGACCACCGGGCATGCTTTCCTGAGAGGTTCTTATTAGCGAAAAGACAATAACGGCAAGTGGTCTGTGTAAATCTTGATAGGATACTGGTAAATAATATCTCGGAAATGACTCAAAGCCCATACAATGGCTAAGGCTTCTAGCTCTGTCACTGAGTAATGGACTTCAGCTTTGGTAAGAACATAGCTAGCATAAGCTATTGGCTCTTGCTTACCATTGGATTCCTGTGACAAGATTGCACCGGTGTCAACTTTGCTGGCATCCGTCGTCAAGGTAAACGCTTTATTGAAATCAGGGAATCTAAGGACTGGGGCTGATGTTAACCTATTTTTAAGTGCAACGAAAGCTCTTTCCTGATCGCACGTCCACTCAAGGGGACATCTTTCTTGAGGAGCTGAGTGCGGTAGAATCCAGCTAGTCCTATGAAGGAACGGACAACATCTGCCGTCGTAGGTCTAGGGAACTTCCGTACAGCCGAGATTTTTGACTCGTTGCTGAGTGATGTAGACAGCCTGTACTGTTTGATAGGCAGCCTATGCTTCTGCTAGTTTCAATTACGGCGGTGCTGCCATCTCTAGGCCTGCCCAGGTCAGTGGATGCTATACCCACCCGGCCTCATTCTTGGGGCCTCCATCCTAGGAACAACACCCTAGCCCACAGTGGTCTGGCTCCCGGTCCCCTAACTCTCTGCCCACTGTGAACCCATTTGATAATTTAAATAAACCGATACTAGTCAACCGGCCATGTTCCTTCAATGTTTTTTAAAAGATTATTTGTGTCATTGTTGTGTGCAGGGTAGCAATGATAAGGCTTCGGAGGCTTTTTATTTTATTGGTGATAATGTGAGTGTGCACAGGCAGTGTGTTTGTGCCCATGGCCCAGGAGGGCCATGCCCAGCAAGGGAGAGAGGGTAGGTCTTGTTGACTGAGTGAAGGCTGAGAGTGAGAGGAAACATGGTGGGGCAGACTGGCATGCCCATCAGCTTGCCCTCTGGGGAAAACTATGGGAACTAGGCATGTAGGCTTATTGGCTCTACATTTTGCTCACAACACCCTAGCCCACAGCAGTCTGGCTCCCGGTCCCCTCATGCTCTTGCCCACTGTGAACCCATTTGATAATTCAAATAAACCAGACGCTAGTCAACCGGTCGTGTTCCTTCGCCCTTCTACGCTACCCAGCAAGTAATCGCAGCCTCTAGAGACACATTAAAAGAGTGGTGGCAGCGGTGGAATAGGGTGTTGTTCCTAGGATGGAGTCCGCAAGTATGAGGCCGGGTGGGCATAGCGTCCCACTGACCTGGGCAGGCCTAGAGATGGCAGCACCATAGTGCCATCGTAATTGAAACTAGCAGACAGCATAGGCTGCCTATCAGACAGTACAGGCTGTCTACAAATATGACCACGACCACCACTACTACCACCAATACGAACACGACCACCATCACCACCACAACCACCACTACGGCCACCATCACGACCAACATCTTCGCCATCACGACTATCACTACTACTATGACGACGATGACCACCACCATCACCACCACGACCACTACCACGACCACCACCACAACCACCACCACGACCATCACCACCACAACCACAACCACGACCGACACCACAGCCACGACCCCCACAGCTATCACGACCACCACCACTACCATGACCACCACCACCACGACAACCACCACCACCACCACCACGATCAACACCACCACAACCACCTTCACGACTACCACCACCACCACGTCCACCACTACGACCACCACAACTACCACGACGACCACCACTGCCACGACCCCTGACGTCACTACCACCAACACAACCCCTTCCCTGTAATGCAGGCGATAAAGATACATGATAATAAACACATGGGAAATCCTAAAGGACAAGTCCCAAATTTGCACACGAAAATCACTCCCTACAAAAACAAAAGACTTGACAGGAGATGCAACATTCCCCAGTGAAACGCAGGTGCGCCACTTGTACACTAAGAACTACACAATAAGTGTCAGGGGCACAAGAGTATTCAACTGCCTCCCAGCATACATATGGGGAATTACCAATAGTCCCCTGGCTGTCTTCAAGAAGGCGCTGGACAGGCACCTGAAGTCAGTACCTGACCAGCCGGGCTGTGGTTCGGCCTGGTTGATCAGGCTCTGATCCACCACGAGGCCTGGTCATGGACCGGGCCGCAGGGGCGTTTACCCCCGAAACCCTCTCCAGGTAAACTCCATGTATAAGGCACTGCCATCACAATCCCTCTGGCGTCACTTCCACCACCACAATCCCTCCTAACGTCACTACCACCATCATTATTCCCACCCCACCCTGATGTCACTACCACCGTTACGATTCCCACCCTGACATCACTACTATCATCACAACCCTCCTGACGTCACTTCCATCATATCCCCCACTGACGTCACAACTACCATCACATCCCCACCCTGAAAGAAAATGCTACAACGCATACTGCCAGACACATCATCTAAAGGGGACAAGAAGACACAGACCAGCCAGACTATAGGAAACAAAAGAGGGGAGCCACAACCCCTCCAGGGACGGAGTTGTTTTTAGGGCCAGGAGGGAAAAAAGACTGACAAGAAATGACAATAATCCTACACCAACTAAAAACACTTCTGGAGCAGAGGCACGGACATTGGCCTCCACTCCAGAACAACAGATATTAGAGCCAGCAAATTAAACCCCCCTAAATTCCACCAATATAACGACATTTGTCTTTGCAAACATACAGGGTCTAAAGCCATCAACAAACAACAAAATTCCTTACATCAAGGGACTGCTCACGGAGTCAAATGCAATGTTTGAAGCATTCACAGAGACCCATATAAAGGATCATTATGACACGAAATATGGATCCCAGGTTATAACCTATTCAGATGCGACAGACTAAACAGGCAACAAGGAGGGGAGGGGGTTTGGCCTGTACGTCACAGAGTCGCTCATTTGCTCAGAACTACTAAACACCTCAAATGATGTAGTTGAAGTTTTGGCAGTAAAGATTGAAAACCAAAACCTTGTCATTGTGGTTGTATACAAGCCTCCAGATGCAACTTCCCAGTAATTCCGGGAGCAGCTTTTGAAAATTGACCATTGTCTAGAAAATCTCCCAACTCCTGCCCCAAACATCTTACTACTGGGAGATTTCAACTTGAGACACCTAAAGTGGAGGAGTGTAACAAATAATATTTTAGCAGAGATCACCCCAGGAGGCAACTCAGATGAAAATTCACATACACACGAACTATTAAATCTCTGCACCAAATTCACCTTAAACCAGCAAATATTAGAGCCTACAAGACTAGAAAATACGCTGGACCTCATCTTCACTAACAACGACGATCTGATACGGAATATAACCGTATCAAAGACAATACACTTAGATCACAACATAATAGAGGTACAAACATGTATGCACAGGGCTTCTGACCAGCAAAATGTGATCAGTCAGGAAGGTCTCTTCACAAAATTCAATTTTAATAACAAAAACATACAGTGGAATCAAGTCAACCGTGTCCTAAGTGAAACATCAATCAATCAATCAACTTTGTTTCTGATAATATTACAAAGTGGGGTTTACATATTATGTTATTTATACATTTTATGAAATAATTATTACAAGAAGGCCAATAATATGCCTAGGTATGCCTAGGCATTTCAGGCAGTAACATGCTGGGAAGATATCCTGAACAACATGGATCCGAACAGTTGCCTAGAAAAAGTGAACTCTGTGGTTCTTGAGATCTGCTCAAGACACATTCCAGTAAGAAAAAGAAAGAGAAGATGTAAACTAGAAAAAGAGAGAGACGCTCCCTATACATACGAAGGCGAAGAGTCACAGAGCTGCTGAGAGGGGCCAATATATCTGAAATACGTTGAGAGGCACTGGTCAATGAAATTGCAAATATCGAACTTAAACTGAAGGAATCTTACAGGAAACAAGAATCTCAGGAAGAACTAAAAGCCATAAAGGAAATTGAAAAAACGCAAAATACTTCTTCTCTTATGCCAAATCTAAAGGAAAAACAACATCCAGTATTGGGCCCCTGCTTAGGCGGGATGGGACATACACAGATGACAGCCAAGAAATGAGTGAGATATTAAAGTCCCAATACGACTCAGTGTTCAGCGAGCGCTGCCAAGACTAAGGGTCGACAATTCAAATGAATTCTTTATGAACGAAACGCAAAATTTGGTCATCTCAAAAATCTCGGATATTATTCTAACTCCACAAGACTTTGAAAAGGCAATAAATGAAATGCCTATGCACTCTACCCCAGGCCCAGACTCATGGAACTCCGAGTTCATCAAGAATTGCAAGAAGCCCATATCGCGTGCTTTCAGCATTTTATGGAGAGAGAACATGAACACAGGGGTCATTCCACACACACTAAAAACAACAGACATAGCCCCACTCCACAAGGGTTGCAGTAAAGCAATTGCAAAGAACTACAGACCGATAGCACTAACATCCCATATCATAAAAATCTTTGAGAGGGTTCTAAGGAGCAAGATCGCCAACCACATAGATATCCATCAATTACACAACCCAGGGCAACACGGGTTTAGAGCAGGTCGCTCCTGCCTGTCCCAGCTCCTGGACCACTGTGACAGGGTCCTGGATGCTGTTGAGGATAAACAAAATTCAGATGTAATATACACATATACACAGACTTTGCAAAAGCTTTCGACAAGTGTGACCATGGTGTGATAGCTCACAAAATGCGTGATAAAGGAATAACAGGAAAAGTTGGTAGATGGATCTATAACTTCCTGACAAATAGAACACAAAGAGTAATAGTAAACAGAGTAAAGTCTCAGGCAGCTACGGTGAAAAGCTCTGTTCCACAAGGCACAGTACTCACTACCATTCTATTCCTCATCCTCATTTCTGACATAGACAGAGATGTAAACCATAGCTCCGTGTCTTCCTTTGCGGATGACACCCGGATTGCCATGGCAGTGACCTCCATTGAAGACACTGCAAAACTCCAAGCGGACATCAACCAAAACTTCAAATGGGCCACTCAAAACAATATGAAGTTCAACGAGGAGAAATTTCAACTACTCAGATATGGAAAACTTGAGGAAATAAAAAATATATCAAGGTATACAACAAATTCTAACCATATAATAGAGCGAGAAAGAAATGTGAAGGACTTGGGAGTGATAATGTCAGAGGATCTCGCCTTTAAAGACCACAACAATGTATCTACCTCATCGGCTAGGAAAATGATAGGATGGATAATGAGAACCTTCAAAACTAGGGACGCCAAGCCCATGATGACACTCTTCAAATCACTTGTTCTCTCTTTGCTGGAATACTGCTCTACACTAACAGCCCCCTTCAAGGCTGGCGACATTGCAGATCTGGAGAGTGCACAAAGAACTTTCACAGCACACATAAGTACGATAAAGCACCTAAATTACTGGGAACGGTTGAAGATCCTTGATCTGTATTCCCTGGAACGCAGGCGAGAGAGATACATGATAATATACACTTGGAAGGTCCTGGGGATATTGGCACCAAACCTGCACATGAAAATCACTCCCCATGAAAGCAAAAGACTCGGCAGGAGATGCAACATTCCCCCGATGAAAAGCAGGGGCGCCACGAGTACACTGAGAGACAACACCATAAGTGTCCGGGGCCCAAGACTGTTCAACTGCCTCCCAGCATACATTAGGGATATTACCAATAGACCCCTGGCTGTCTTCAAGAAGGCACTGGACAGGCTCCTAAAGTCAGTACCTGACCAACCGGGCTGTGGTTCGTACTTCAGTTTGCGTGCGGCCGACAGTAACAGCCTGGTTGATCACACCCTGATCCACCATGAGGCCTGGTCTCAGACCTGGCCGTGGGGGCGTTGATCCCCGAAATCCTCTCCAGGTAAACTTCAGGTAAGACGTAACTATCATCACAACACGTACCCTGACGTAATTACCATTACAACCCCCACCCTGACGTCACTACCATCACAATCACCCTGACGTCACTACAACCATCACAACCTCCTGACGTCACTACCACAATCACAACCCCCCTGACGTCACTACCACCATCACTATCCCCGCCTTGATGTCATTACCACCATTGCAACCCCTCTGACGTCACTACCACCATCAGAAACCCAACTCAGACGTCACTACCACCTTCAAAACAACCCTAATGTAATTACCATCCCCACAAGCCCCCTTGACGTCACTACCACCACCACAGCTCCTCTGACATCACCAAAACAACCCCCTTGACGTATTTACAACCACCACAACCCCCCCTGACGGCATTACCACCACCACAACTCCCTGACGTCACTACCACCATCACAACCTTCGTGACGTAATTACCACCAATACAACCCCCTGAGGTCATTACCACCATCATAATCCTCCCTGACGTAATTATCACCACCAAAACACTTTTGACGTCACTATCCCCACCACAACCCCCTCTGACGTCACTACCAGTAGGCAGGTCCAAGAAAGGAGACGCAGCTTTAGGCCGCCTCGCAGCCTTCATAAACAAGAAATCCAATAGTTTGAAATTCTCGTCAGATGATCCCACCTTGAGTCCACTCTTTACTTTTTACTTATGATTATTTTTTGGGGTGGGGGTGGGAGTGAAGGATGGGGATTTTGAATTGTTTCTAAAATAAAACGACGACTAAAGCATCGATGTTTGTTTGTGTGTGTGTGTGTGTGTGTGTGTGTGTGTGTGTGTGTGTGTGTGTGTGTGTGTACTCACCTAGTTGTGGTTGCAGGGGTCGAGTCATAGCTCCTGGCCCCGCCTCTTCACTGGCCGCTACTGGGTCACTCTCCCCGCACCATGAGCCTTATCATACCTTTTCTTAAAGCTATGAATGGATCCTGCCTCCACTACATCGCTTCCCAAACTATTCTACTTCCCGACAACTCTGTGACTGAAGAAATACTTCCTAACATCCCTGTGATTCCTCTGAGTCTTCAACTTCCAACTGTGTCCCCTTGTTGCTGTGTCCCATCTCTGGAACATTCTGTCTCTGTCAACTTTGTCAATTCCTCTCAGTATTTTATATGTCGTTATCATGTCCCCCCCATCTCTCCTGTCCTCCAGTGTCGTCTGGTCGATTTCCCTTAACCTCTCCTCGTAGGACATACCCCTTAGCTCCGGGACTAGTCTTGTTGCGAACCTTTGCACTTTCTCTAGTTTCTTTACGTGCTTGGCCAGGTGTGGGTTCCAAACTGGCGCTGCATACTCCAGTATGGGCTTAACGTACACAGTGTACAGGGTCCTGAACGATTCCTTATAAAGATGTCGGAATGCTGTTCTTAGGTTTGCAAGGATCGAGTCAGAGCTCCTGGCCCCGCCTCTTCGCTGGTCACTACCAGGTCTACTCTCCTTGCTCCATGAGCTTTCTCGTACCTCTTCTTAAAGCTATGTATGGTACCTGCCGCACTACATCTCTCTCCAGATTGTTCCACTTCCTGACAACTCTAAGGCTGAAGAAATACTTCCTAACATCCCTGTGACTCATCTGATTTTCCATTTGTGGTCCTTCGTTCCTGTGTCTCATCTCTTAAACATTTTGGCTCTGTCCACCTTGTCAATTCTTCTCAGTATTTTACACGTTATCATGTCCCCCTTCCCCTACCGCTCCTGTCCGCTAGTGTCATCAGGTTGATTTCCCTTAACCTCTCCTTGTAGGACAAACCCCTTAGCTCCGTGACTAGTCTTGTTGCAAACTTTCGCACTTTCTCTTATTTCTTGATGTGTTTGACCAGATATGGGGTTCCAGTCTGGTGCTGCGTACTCCAATATGGGCCTGACGTACACGGTGTACAATGTCGTGAATGTTTCTTTACTAAGATGTCAAAACGCTGTTCTTAGGTTTGCCAGGCGCCCGCACTGCAGCAGTTATTTCGTTGATATGCGCCTCAGGAGATGTGCTCGGTATACTGCTCACCCCAAAATCCTTTTCCCCTGAGTGAGGTTTGCAGCCTTTGACCCCCTAGGCCTGGGATTCTCAACTACTATGAGCAAAGGTTCACTTGGACAAGTACCAATGTATACAAAGATCCGGATACATTTTTTACACTCAGTCATGAAGAGCAACAAATGCGAGTCTGGGTCAGTCAGTGTACTCACCATTTTCTATGAACTTCATTTTCAGTCCTCGTCTTATAAAAATTTACAAAATATGAAGATAAATAGTCGGAAAAAAATAATTTTTACATTATATCGAACAAGTTTTGGATTTTTTTTACTCAAATTGGTTTAAATAGAGTTTTTAAACTGAAAAATTAATATATGTACTGATTAACAGAATGATATATAATAAAAATTACACTACAACAGGATGTGAAGTTTTATGAAAAATTTATTTTCCGAATTTTAACATGTAAAGATGAACAAGACTGATGTAATGTGTGTATGATTGTAGGTAAGTTGTCTTTGTATGGTGTATGTGTGTCTGTGTTTGTCTCTTATGTTAGTTTAGTGAGAGAAATGAGACCTCTTGCTTCGTGATAATCCCCGAAATCTTGGTACTAATGCAGTAATAGCTAGTGCAGTGGTTCTCAACTGGTGGTCCATGGACCACTGGTGGTCCATGGTGAAATTTTGGGTGGTCCACAGAACGTTAACTATATTTGGTAACAAACTGAAGATTGGTGCATATAGTCTTAAATTTATCGAAAATGAAGTGTGGATCAGTGATATGCACATTGACCAGCGTGAATGGGGGTGGTTGGATAATGGATCCGCCCGTGTTAGCTGCAGCGACAGTGGAAGTGATATCACATGAACCTTGCATGTTGAGGCAGTTAGTTCGTGACGTCGTGTGGGTGTGCATGCATGGGAGCGCAGGCCATTCCTGTTTGATTCCTGTAAGCTGCCTCGCGGCTGCACGTAATTGTGTTGTTTAGTGCAGTAGACACTTATCTGCTGAGCTGATTAGTTGTGACTTTTTTCCTGCACTGTTTTACAGGTGTGGTGTAGCTGACTTTGTTTTCTACTATAAAATGTAATATAAAAGGAAGCTGAGAGGAAGATTAGAATAGTGTGAAATATTTCTGGTCAGTTGTTATGCTGCTGTGTGCTGTGTTATGCTGCTGTGTGCTGTGTTGTGCTGCTGAGTGCTGTGTTGTGCTGCTGTGTGCTGTGTTGTGCTGCTGAGTGCTGTGTTGTGCTGCTGAGTGCTGTGTTGTGCTGCTGTGTGTTGTGTTGTGCTGCTGTGTGCTGTGTTATGCTGGTTTATGCTATTTATGAAACTGATGGTGTTTTATTATTGCATGAGTATTATTATCTTGTGTTTTTCATATCTTTATTAATGCCAAACTCGACATATAATAAATATAATACGTTATATTGTCCACAGATATAGTTATATAGCAGTGGCAGGAATGAATGTTAAGCGCAAGTATTCAGAGGACTACACTAAATTCTGCTTCACCTGTCAAGAACAAGATGGCATGGAATTACCACAGTGTTATTTGTTTCAAAGTTTTAAGGAATGACTCACTGAAGCAGCTAAGCTTAAACTCCATCTTGAAAAGTGTCATCCCAATTTGTTGCAAAAGAATAAAGATTATTTCGAGCGGCAGTTATCACTTGACGCGACAGATACATCATATGAAAACACCAACACTGCAGCGCGCGTCCGACACTGTCGCATACAGAGTCGCACAGGCCAAGAAGCCTCATACGACTGTAGAGAAACTTGTGCTGCCCTGTGCAAGAGAAATGGTGAGGCTTGTTGTGGCGAGGACGCAGCGGAAGCTGACTGATATATCAGTTTGTATTGACACAGTGTCGAGACGGATAAATGAGATCTCACGAAACATCAGTGAACAAGTTGTGGATGAAATAAAGAAATCTCCATTGTTTGCCATACAGCTGGATGAATCAAGTGATGTCTCACTGTCTTCTCAGCTATTGGTATTTGCATGATACATGGCTGAGGGAGACTTCAAAGACATCTTGATACCACCACAAGGGCTTAGGATGTGTTAGTAAATGGTCTGGATTGGGTAAATTTGGTGGGTGTTACCACTGATGGTGCACCTGCGATGCTGGACTCAAGATCCAGCTTTCAAGTGTTGGTGAAACAGCGGCTCCATTGGTAACCGGAGTTCACTGTTACATTCACTGAGAGACACTGACATCAAAAACACTACCTCATCACCTGAACACCATTTTCAAAGGATTTTGAAGGTGGTTAATTACATCAAATCGTCAGCAGTGAACACCAAACTGTTCAGAAAATTATGCCAGGACATGGGTTCCTACTTTGAGGTGTTGGTGTTCTACACTTGTGTTAGGAGGCCTGGTCACAGACCGGGCCGCGGGGGCGTTGACCCCTGGAATTCTCTCCAGGTAGACTCCAGGTAGACTGTGGTTGTCAACAGGGAACGTTGTCAACAATATTTTTGAACTGAGAGAAGAATTGATTCTATTTCTCCAGTCTCAAGGGAAAGAAGGTTTTACAAATATGGTAGAACTGTCAGAATTAGAACTAGTATAGCTTGTCGATATTTTTGTTCTCTTGAACAAACTGAATCTTCATCTGCAAGGGAAAGAAGCAAATCTGTTCTCTCACCAAGGAATCATCAAGGCTTTTCTTGAGAAATTAGAATTCTGGATCGGAAGAGTCGAAGGTAAAAATTTAGTTCAATTTCCACGTGTGGATGCCATGCTAGGGGGAAAGGAAGCCATTCAGATGCATATTCTCCAGCATTTGCAAAAGCGATACCTTCTGGAGGTAGACATGACAAGGGATGGGTTTTCTTTTATCAGGAATACATTCGTAACAGGTATTCATGGTGTTCCAGAGGCTATGCAGGAGGACTTCTTGGACCTGAAAAATGATTTGGCAGCTAAGATTTGTACCAGCGGTCTACCATGGAAAATTTTTGGGCCAGTATGATTGTTACCCAAATCTGTCAACACATGCAGTCAGATTTCTTTTGCCATTTGCATCAACTTACATGTGTGAGAGTGGATTTTCATGTTTGTTGCACATTGTCCAAACATAGAAATCGGCTTGCAGTTGAAAGTGATATTCATTGTGCATTATCAAGTACCACTCCTAACATTATCAAGTACCACTCCTAACATTATAAAGTACAACTCCTAACATTATCAAGTACCACTCTAACATTATCAAGCCTCAACATTATCAAGTACCCTCCTAACATTATCAAGTACCACTCCTAACATTATCAAGTACCACTCCTAACATTATCAAGTACCACTCCTAACATTATCAAGTACCACTCCTAACATTATCAAGTACCACTCCTAACATTATCAAGTACCACTCCTAACATTATCAAGTACCACTCCTAACATTATCAAGTACCACTCCTAACATTATCAAGTACCACTCCTAACATTATCAAGTACCACTCCTAACATTATCAAGTACCACTCCTAACATTATCAAGTACCACTCCTAACATTATCAAGTACCACTCCTAACATTATCAAATACCACTCCTAACATTATCAAGTACCACTCCTAACACTGAAAAGCTTGTCAGTGAGAAGAGAATTCAAAAGTCTGGTTGTAAGGAAAAGCGAAATAATCATATTTCAAAGAAAATGTTGGCTGTATAGTTCATAATTTCAAAATATGTTTTTATGAAATATATTTCAGACCAAAATGTTAGATATCTATTATTTTATATAACTTGTTCTTCACCAAGTTCATAGTTAAGAACACAGACTGACAGCAGCAGGTGGTCCCAAACATTGTCAGAATCTGTTCTGCTAATCTGTGAAGACTGGGAAAATTCGCAGGGGAACCTTCCTTTGACCAAAATGTTTGTGGTGCACAATCACAGAGTACTTGTCTCAGCCTCACAGAGTACTTGTCTCAGCCTCACAGAGTACTTGTCTCAGCCTCACAGAGTACTTGTCTCAGCCTCACAGAGTACTTGTCTCAGCCTCACAGAGTACTTGTCTCAGCCTCACAGAGTACTTGTCTCAGCCTCACAGAGTGCTTGTCTCAGCCTCACAGAGTGCTTGTCTCAGCCTCACAGAGTGCTTGTCTCAGCCTCACAGAGTACTTGTCTCAGCCTCACAGAGTACTTGTCTCAGCCTCACAGAGTACTTGTCTCAGCCTCACAGAGTACTTGTCTCAGCTCACAGAGTACTTGTCTCAGCCTCACAGAGTACTTGTCTCAGCCTCACAGAGTACTTGTCTCAGCCTCACAGAGTACTTGTCTCAGCCTCACAGAGTACTTGTCTCAGCCTCACAGAGTACTTGTCTCAGCCTCACAGAGTACTTGTCTCAGCCTCACAGAGTACTTGTCTCAGCCTCACAGAGTACTTGTCTCAGCCTCACGAGTACTTGTCTCAGCCTCACAGAGTACTTGTCTCAGTCTCACAGAGTACTTGTCTCAGCCTCACAGAGTACTTGTCTCAGCCTCACAGAGTACTTGTCTCAGCCTCACAGAGTACTTGTCTCAGTCTCACAGAGTACTTGTCTCAGCCTCACAGAGTACTTTTTGCAGCATCTACCCATATGAATGTTTGTTTTGCTTCGACTGAGAATTCTGTGATACCCGCCACTATAAAGGCGTTTTGAACCAACACCAACAACTGTTTTCCAAGAAGATAGTCATCAACTTGAAATTTTTGATCAGCTTTTCAATGTAATAGACATATTTAGTATCTGTTTCATTATTACGTTGCTTCAAAAGTTTGGGGAAATGTAAAAGTTGGCTCTGAACATCGTTAGCGAAAAGTTCCAATTTCTTCTGGAAAGCTCGAATTGTTAAGATCATATTGAAGATCTTGTGTTTTTCCACTTGCAGTTTAACGTTATGATCGTTCAGATGTGACTTTATGTCTGCCAAAAATCCTACACTCCATTTTCCAAAAAATTAGAAAATGTCTTTGCTTTCACACTGTTTTGATCCATGAGGAAAGTCTGTAACTCTTTCCTAATTGCCCAGAATCGCTCCAAAACCCTTCCTTTACTCAACTATCGTCATAGCAAGCATTTACCTCAGTTAGAAAGTTTCGGGGTAGACGGTGTTGTAGTGCTGACGTTGATGGAAGGAAGTTTACTAGCTTCATAATAGTGTCCATGAGGTCACCATACTCACCTCCCAGACTGACACACACTACTGATTGATGGATAATGCAGTGATAAGTTATCATGTCGGGATTATATTCCTTTAATCTTGCGATCAGTCCCTCTCTCTCGACCAGCCATGGCTGGAGCTCCATCTGTGGTCACTGAAATGATGGATTTGACATCGATATTTCTAGATTCTAACATGGTTTTCAAGGATCCATATATATATATATCCTCTCCTCGGGTTCTTCCTTTAAGGTCGGTCGCAACCAACAAGTCCTGGCAAAATACGTTTTTCTCTGCATCATATCATCTCACATTATTATTATTATAATCAAAAGAAGCGCTAAACCACAAGGGTTATACAGCATATATCATCTCACAAATACCATGAGTTAAGCATTATCGGTACTGTCTGTTGACTCATCTAAAGCCAGTGAAATGCAAGGTGCTTTTTTCAGTTCTAGATCAAGTTGCGACATAAGATCTTTTGCCAATAGTTCTGTTCTCGTTGATGTGGAATCAGATAATGGAATTTGCTTTATTTTGTCTTTTGTCTCTTTTTTTTCTGTTTATCCTCAAACAATGTATCGGCAGTTTCCAGCAAACATTCTTTAACAATTTCTGCATCAGTGAAGGTTTCTTGTGTTTTCCCAAGATCCAAGTTATTCTAAGTGAACATTCCACTGCTTTCTCCTGGGCTGTCGTGGTATTGACAAGAACTACGGTTGACCTCTCATACTGCTATTTTAGCTGATCTATTTTTTCTTTCTCTCTTCAGTTCCTGGCTGATACATCTTTTCAAATTCACTGTGTTTAGTTTCATAATGGCGTTTCATATTACTGGTCTTCACTAAGACAATTGTTTCACTACATACGAGACAGAGGGTCTTAGAACTGCTGGTGGCAAGACTGAAGCATAACTGCTGTATCAGTTCTTCCTTGAAGCAACGATTTTCATCATCAAACTTTCTTCTTTTTAAACATGTCATGTCTTCTATAAAAAGATATGACTAGTTTAGTGAAACAAATCATTTGATATGGAAATAATTATCTGGATCATTAAAAAACCGAAAAACTAGAAGTCATATTTAGACTGCAAAATAATAGTATAATAAATATGAAAATATCAATCAATTTACTTTAATAAACACAAGCTTGGTGAAGCAGTTGTCCTCTGTATTATGAAATGTATTTATTACTAAAATTTATCTGTATTTATTAAAATAAAACAGACGAGGCCGCGGGGACGTTGACCCCCGGAACTCTCTCCAGGTATACTCCAAAATGCCAAAAAAATCAACTTCATTGCACAAGTGATAATTACCAATATGAATTACCATTGAATGGAAGAAAATATCCCTATTTAGCTATGCTAGAATACTGTATTCCATTCAGTGTATGCATTCCATTCAGATAGAATAATGTATTAATCAGGCTCTTGTGTACCACCTGATCCTGAACGAGGTAACAGCTGTTATTTAACTAAGCTTTCTCCTGAAGCCGGCGGTCCAACTAGAACACTCAGAAGGTCCGGATTCAGACCGCGGGCCGCCCTGCCATAGGCTGTACTCCGTCTCTTGTCTTGCTTGTCCTTCCCCAAGTTTCATGACTTTGCACTTGCTGGGGTTAAACTCAGGAGCTATTTGTCGGACCAGGCTTGCAGGCTGTTCAGATTCCCTTGTAGGCTTACCTGATCCTGGTCCACGTGTATTCTCCTCATTAGGTTCACATCGTCTGCAAACAGGGACACCTTTGTCTCTATCCCTTCTGTCACGTCATTCACATATACAAGAAACCGCACAGGCCTTAGGACTGACCCTTGTGGAACCCCACTCAACACAGGCGCCCACTAACACCTCGTCACGTACCATCACTCGTTTCCTTCCTGTCATTTATTCTCTGATCAATTGCAGAGTGTACCCACCTAATTGTGGTTGCAGGGGTCGAGTCATAGCTCCTGGCCACGCCTCTTCACTGGTCACTACTACGTCTATTAGAAATAGACATCTCCAGTGAACACTAGAAAGGTCTGCCCCTCTAGCATCCAGCCTGTTACTGGGCTTTTGCAACAAGTAGTCAGTATCCTGGTCCAGTTATCCGTAATATTCAAAAGTATCATAGGATTTCAACTGAGAGGGTACTAACCAAAGAATTAAATTTAACAAGTTTATTAACAAAGTGTCTAGGGTATCAAAGTAAATCAAATTAAATATATACAGGATATTAATTAGTATGTTAATTAAGAGGTTAGCTCCTACACTTCTCTCATAAACAATATTATTGTGCTGAAGGCACATATATCTTAATGGTTCTCAAGTACCATCTGGTACAATGTCAGCAATTTACAATAATATTCAGATTTATACAAATGTGTGTGTGTATGTGTGTGTGTGTGTGTGTGTGTGTATGCTCCAGGTAACTCGTTAAGACTCGACTCGAACAGTGACCGACTAAACGACTTCTCATAAGCTAACTTCTCTAACTGACAAGCAGAACAGCTTGATTGAACAGTAATACGACCAATTCGCCGAACAGCAATATAGCAAGCAACAGCAACACAGCGTCACGAACAAAGAGATACGACCATAACTGGAGACCATCAGCAGATCCTCCATAATAGTCACAAAACTCCCTTATTACTGAAACTAAGTTCAACATAACCAAAATCCCCGACTGTGACGGTGTACAGATGCCACAACGAATTAGGTCAGGAGCTATAGCAAGAGACCTGAGTTATCTCAGAGTGTCAATGTGACACAACCTCAGTAAAACGTCGTAAATCACTAAGTCTAGACTATTCTCTGTGAACAGAGTTACACAGAGTCCAGAGAAGTATGTGTCGTCTCACCACCGAACACATACTCTACCAAACAGAGTCTAAATGACGAGGAAACAAGCAGAGACAAGAGCGAGGTGTTACTCCAACGAGGGTCAGCAGAGGAGAGAGCAACGAAGGGGGGCGGTCACCTCCCACAGGTGTGATCACGTGACTTGCATGTAACTGCTGCCCAGCAACTCCAGAGAATCCGGCAGTATAACAAGCGAAGCGCTAGTTAGCAAGGTAGTTCGCCAACTCACGGGCTGCTACTCAACACTCTCGAACACAGAGCACAATAGTGTAAAATGTTACATCCTACCTATTAATATAGCTAAGTCAAATAAAAATATAAAGCAAGATATTAACGATTTAGCTATTATCGAAAATATCAGAAATATAAAATTATAAGAGAGGGAAATATACATAAATAAATACAATATAAGCATGTATATACATTGTGCCCCATTCTGGGGTCACAATACTCCATGAGCTTTATCATACCTCTTTTTAAAGCTGTGAATGGATCCTGCCTCCACTACATCACTCTCCATACTATTCCACTTCCTGAACACTCTATGACTGAGGAAATACTTCCTAAAATCCCTGTGACTCATCTGAGTCTTAAACTTCCAGTTGGGACCCCTTCTTGCTGTGTCCCATCTCTGGACATCCTGTCTCTGTCCACCTTGTCAATTCCTCTCAGTATTTTATATGTCGTTATCATGTTCCATGGCTCTTTCCTGTCCACCAGTGTCGTCAGGTCGATTTCCCTTAACCTCTCCTCGTAGTACATGCGCTGTAGCTCTGGAACTAGTCTCGTTGCAAACTTCTGCACTTTCTCTATTTTCTTGACTTGCTTGACCAGATGCGGATTCTAACCTGGTGCTGCATAATCCAGTGTGAGTCTGACGTACACTGTGTACAGAGTAATGAACGATTCCTTATTGAGGTGTCAGAATGCTATTCTTAGGTTTCGTAGTTGCCCATATGCTGCAGTAGTTATTTGGTTGATGTGCGCCTCAGGAGACGTGCTCGGTTTTATACTCACACCAAGATCCTTTTCATTGAGTGAGGTTTGCAGGTTTGACAGTTGTGACAGGACCCATAGACATAATACCAGACATAAACATCTCTTTGACATTCCCCGTGTCCGACTAAATCTATACAAAAATTCAATGCGCATAAAAGGGCCTAAAATCTGGAACTCCCTGCCTGAAAACTCTAGAACTGCAGACACAACCTCCATTTTCAAAAGCACCGTTAAAAAACATCTTATCTCACTTACGCACCCAACCGGTAGTTAACCATACGAAAACTACTTTATCTTGCACATATCCACAGCAAAATACACTTATTGATATCTGTGATTCTCCTTAATTTGCACATTACTAACCACAGCAAAATACACTTATTGATATCTGTGATTCCCCTTAATTTTCACAGTTCTAACCAAAATTCTAATACAACTATTGCTCCATAATACTTAAGCTAGTCATAAGTTTGCCTAAGATACTCCAATATAGAAACTATATTATGCCAATATATCACCTTTATCATTAATATATACACTAATTGCTAACTTTTTATACTAATTGTTAAATTCTCAATGTTTAAATTCCAGTACCTAAATTTTGTAAACCTAACCTTACAATCTGTATATCTATTGTATAGCTATTGAGTAAGACCTATCATAAGACTGCCTGAAAAGCCTAGGCATACCTAGGCATATTATTGGCCATCTTGTAATATCAACTTTAATGTATAACTATAAGTACCCCCCACCTTGTATTACATGAAATAAAGAATTTGAATTTGAATTTGAATTTGAATTTGGCCCCCTAGACTGTACTCTATCTGCAGTCTTCTTTGCCTTTCTCAGAACTTCATGACTTTGCACTTGGAGGGGTTAAACTCTAGGAGCCAGTTACTGGACCAGGCTTGCAGCCTATCTAGATCCCTTTGTAGTCCTGCCTGATCCTCGTCCCACTGAATTCTCCTCATTAACTTTACATCGTCTGAAAACAGGGACACTTCTTAGTTTATCCCTTCCATCATGTAATTCACATACACCAGAAACAGCACCAGTCCTAGGACTGACCCCTGTGGAACCCCGCTCGTTACAGGCGCCCACTCTGACACCTCGCCACGTACCATGACTCGCTGTTGTCTTTCTGACAGGTATTCCCTGATCCATTGCAATGCCTTCCCTGTTATCCCTGCCTGGTCCTCCAGGTTTTGCACTAATCTCTTGTGTGGAACTGAGTCAAATGCCTTCTTACAGTCCAAGAATATGCAATCTACCCACCCCTCTCTCTCTTGTCTTACTGCTGTCACCCTGTCATAGAACTCCAGTAGGTTTGTGACACAGGATTTCCCGTCCCTGAAACCGTGTTGGCTGTCGTTGATATGCTCATTCCTTTCTAAGTGCTTCACCTATCCTCTCCTGATAATTTGTTCCATGACTTTGCATACTATACACGTCAGTGACACTGGTCTGTATTTTAACGCTTCGTGTCTGTCTCCTTTTTCTTAAAATTTGGACTACATTTTCTGTCTTCCATACTTCTGGTAGTCGCCCTGTTTCGATAGCTGCGTTGAAGATAGTTGTTAGTGGTACACAAAGTGCCTCTGCTCCTTCTCTCAGGACCCATGGAGAGATGTTATCCGGCCCCATCGCCTTTGAGGTATCTAGCTCGCTTAGCAGCCTCTTCACTCCCTCCTCAGTTGTATGTATTGTGTCCAACACTTGATGGTGTACCCCCTCTCCGCCTTTCTGGAGGCTCTTCCATCTCCTCTGTGAACACTTCTTTAAATCTCATGTTGAGCTCCTCACATTACTGTCATTTTTTGTGACTTACCCTCCTTCCCTCCTCAGCCTGATTACCTGGTCCTTATGACTCACGAAATCGTAATGACACGATTGCAAACAAACCATATCACGGGTGGGGTTTACCTGGTCCTTGACTGTTGTTTTTCTCCTGATGTGGCTGTACAACAGCTTTGGGTCAGATTTGGCTTTCGCTGCTATGTCATTCTCGTATTCCCTATCACACTTGGTTTTGGCCTCCCTGCACATTTGGGTGAACCATGGGCTCATCCTGGCTTTTTCGATATTCCTGTTACCCTTGGGTACAAACCTCTCCTCAGCTTCCTTGCATATTGTCACACATTCCATCATCTCGTTTATTGACTTCCCTGCCAGTTCTCTATCCCACTGAACCCCGTTTAGGAAGTTCTTCATGCCTGTGTAGCTCCTTTTCTTGAAATTTGACTTCGTTCCTCCGGCCCTTTCTGCTTCCCCCTCTACCTGTAACTCTACTATGTATTCGAAGCTCAGAACCACATGATCACTGCCCCCAAGGGGTCTTTCATATGTGATGACCTCAATATCTGCACTACTCAAGGTGAATACTAGGTCCAGTCTCACTGGTTCATTCTCTCCTGTCTCTCTGGTAGTGTCCCTTACATGTTGGTACCTGAGGTTTTCCAGTACCACCTCCATCATCTTGGCACTCCACGTTTCTTGGCCCCCATTTGGCTCCAAGTTCTCCCAATTTCCTTGTGGTTGAAGTCATCCATGATCAGTAGCTTTGCCCTGCTCGCATGAGCCCTTCTGGCTACCTCAACCAGTGTGTCAACCATCGCTCTATTACTCTCATCATACTCTTGCCTTGGTCTCCTGCTGTTCTGTGGTGGGTTATACATCACTGCAATTACCACCTTAGGACCTCCAGACTGAAGCATTCCTATTATGTAATCTCTTGCTTCTCCTCTGTCTCCTCTCTCCAGCTCCTCAAAATCCCATTGGTTTTTGATCAGCAGTGCCACTCCTCCACCCCCCTCTGTTTCCTCTGTCTTTCCTCAGGATCTGATATCCCGTTGGAAAGATGGCATCTGTTATCATCCCTTTGAGCTTGGTTTCTGTGATGGCTATGACGTCCAGTGATGCCTCTTTGACTCGCTCATGCCACTCCTCCCACTTATTCGTTATTCCATCAGCGTTGGTGTACCATGCCTTCAGTTTCCTCTCCAATACTGTGTTTTGGGGGTCTGTGGGGGTGGGGGATTCTACAGCATAGTGTGGGGTGGGGGCTGTGAGTGTGGGTTGTGGTCTGTGTTGGGATAGCGTGTTTTTTGGGGGGTTCTGGGGATGGTTCTGTGTGTGCTTGCTCTTGTTGCTCTGCCCTGCTTTGGTTGTCCTCTGCTGATTCTGTCCTTTTCTCTCTTCCTAGCCCCTTTCTCTTTTGTGTCCTCTATCTCAGCTGCTGTCGTTCTGTTTTTGTTCTGTCTCGGTCTAGGAACACCCTCTTGTATGCTGACAATTCCTTCAACCTTGGTTTCTCTTGCAGGATCCTGTTTTGCACTGTTTCTGTTCTGAAAATCAGCTTGATCAGCCAATTTCTTTCCTTCATGTACTCCCCCCCTTTTCTCTGAAAATTTACAATCTTAGACATGTCCTCTTCGCCTATTTCTTTGATGATGTTCTCAATATCCTGTCTTTCTGACTGCCATCTTTCATTTTGTGTCCTTCCGTCGCTCTCCTGAAGCCCATGAATAAACACTGACTTCGCCCTCTCCTCCTCCCATTGCCTTTTCCACCGTGTCTCTGGTTCCTGTTTGTACATGGCCATTTTCTCCATTATTTTTTCTTGTAGCTCTTGGTGGCATGGTCGTGCCTCTGCATATGAACTATACCCCTCTCCACCTTCATCCTCGTCCCTCACCACCAACCCTGCTCCCAGCTGCTTTTCCCCTTTATTCCTCGGCACTGCTTGGTGTAAGTTATGTCTCCTTCCTTCCCGGTGGGCCCCTCGTTCAGTAGGGGTGTACCAGCTTCAGATGCTGTGTGTTCTCTGGTCAATACCCTGTAACTCGCTTTAGCCTATTTACCTCATATTCTAGGCCCCTTATCCTGGCTACTTCAGCTTCGACTTGTGACTCCCAATTTTTCTTCTCCTCCAACCTCTTTTCCAAATTCTCTGAAAGCTCTTCCCCTATCCTTTTCTCCATTTATGCAGAAAGCTCTCGTAGTTTGCTCTCACACTCTTGTTCCATACTTTTGCATTGCTCTTCCATCCATTCCTCCTTACCAGAAACATTCTTTTCTGATCCCTTGGGCCTTCGAGTTTCCCTATGAGTGTGTGTGTGTGTGTGTGAATGAATGTACTCATCTATTTGTGGTTGCAGGGGTCGATTCACAGCTCCTGGCCCCGCCTCTTCACTGATCGCTACTAGGTCCTCTCTCTCCCTGCTCCATGAGCTTTATTAAATCTCGTCTTAAAACTATGAATGGTTCCTGCCTCCACTAAGTCATTTCCTGACAACTCTGTAACTGAAGAAATACTCCCTAACATCCCTTTGACTCATCTGAGTCATTAACTTTCTTTTGTGACCCTTTTGTTTCTGTGTCCCAAATCTGGAACATCCTGTCTTTGTCCATCTTGTCAATTCCTCGCAGTATTTTATATGTTGTTATCATGTCTCCCCTAAACCTCCTGTCCTCCAGTGTCGTCAGGCCGATTTACCACAACCTTTCTTTGTAGGAAAGTCCCCTTAGCTCTTGGATTAGTCTTGTTGCAAACCTTTGCACTTTGTATAATTTCTTGACGTGATTGACCAAATGTGGGTTCCAAACTGGTGCTTCATACTCCAATGTGGGCCTGACGTACACGGTGTACAGAGTCTCGAACGATTCTTTACTGAGGTATCAGGAGCCCATATGCTGCTTCGTGTCTGTCTACTTTCCTAAAAGTTGGGACTACATTTGCTATCTTCCATACCTCAGGTAGGCGCCCTGTTTCAATAGATGTGTTGAAGATTGTTTTTAGTGGTACACATAGCGCCTCTGCTTCCTCTCTCAGGACCCATGGAGAGATATTATCCAGCCCCATCGTCTTTGTTGTATGTACCTCACTTGAGCGGAATCTTCACTTATTCCTCGGTTGTATGTATTGTGTCCAACACATAATGGTGTACCCCACCTCTATGTCTTTCTGGAGTCCCTTCTGTCTCCTCAGTGAACACATCTTTAAAACTCATGTTGAGCTCCTCACACACTTCGCAGTCATTTCTTGTGATCTCCCCTCCTTCCTTCCTCATCCTGATTACCTGGTCCTTGACTGTTGTTTTCCTCCTGATGTGGCTGTACAGCAGCTTCGGGTCAGATTTGGTTTTTGCTGCTATGTCATTTTCGTATTGTCTTTGGACCTCCCTTCTTACCTGTGCATATTTCATTTCTGGCTCTACGACTGCTCTCCTTTTATTCTTGGGTCCTTTGTCTTTTATATTTCTTCCATTCTTTAGCACCCTTGGTTTTTGCCTCTCTACACCTTTGGGTGAACCACGGGATCATCTTGGCTTTCTCGTTATTTCTGTTACCCTTGGGTACAAACCTCTCCTCAGCTTCCTTGCATATTGTTGTCACATATTCCATCATCTCATTTACTGACTTCTCTGCCAGTGCTGTCCCACTGAATGCTCTGCAGGAATTTCTTCATGCCTGTGTACTCCCCTCTCTTGTAGTTTGGCTTCATTCTTCCTCCCCTTCCTGCTTCCCTCTCCATTTGTAACTACTGTGTGTACTCACCTATTTGTACTCACCTATTTGTGATTGCAGGGGTCGAGTCATAGCTCCTGGTCCCGCATCTTCACTGATTGCTACTAGGTCCTCTCTCTCCCTGCTCCATGAGCTTTATCAAACCTCGTCTTAAAACTATGTATGGTTCCTGCCTCCACTACGTCACTTTCTAGGCTATTCCACTTCCTGACAACTCTATGACTGAAGAAATACTTCCTAACATCTCTTTGACTCACAGGAGTCTTCAACTTCCAATTGTGACCCCTTGTTTATGTGTCCCCCCTCTGGAACATCTTGTCTCTGTCCACCTTATCTATTCCTCGCAGTATTTTATATGTCGTTATCATGTCTCCCCTAACCCTCCTGTCCTCTAGTGTCGTCAGGCCGATTTCCCTTAACCTTTCTTCGTAGGACAATCCCCTTAGCTCTGGGACTAGTCTTGTTGCAAACCTTTGCACTTTCTCTAGTTTCTTGACGTGCTTGACCAGGTGTGGGTTCCAAACTGGTGCTGCATACTCCAGTATGGGCCTGACGTATATGGTGTACAGAGTCTTGAATGATTCCTTAGTGAGGTATTGGAACGCTATTCTTAGGTTTGACAGCCGCCCGTATGCTGCAGCAATTATCTGATTAATGTGTGCCTCAGGAGATGTGCTCGGTTGCAGGGGTCGAGTCACAGCTCCTGGCCGGCATCTTCACTGGTCGCTAATAGGTTACTCTTCCTGTTCCATGAGCTTTACCATACCTCTTCTTAAAGCTAAGTATGGTTCCTGCCTCCACTTCGTCACTTTCTAGGCTATTCCACTTCCTGACAACTCTGTGAATGAAGAAATACTTCCTAACAACCCTTTGACTCATCTGAGTCTTCAACTTCCAATTGTGACCCCTTATTTCTGTTTCCCATTTCTGGAACATCCTGTCTCTGTCCACCTTGTCAATTTCTCGCAGTATTTTATATTTCGTTATCATGTCTCCATTAACCCTTCTGTCCTCCAGTGTCGTCAGGCCGATTTCCCTTAACCTTTCTTCGTAGAACAATCCCCTTAGCTCTGGGACTAGTCTTGTTGCAAACCTTTTCACTTTCTCTTATTTCTCGACCTGTTTGACCAGGTTTGGATTCCAAACTGGTGCTGCATACTCTTGAACGATTCCTTATTGAGGTATCAGAACGCTATTGTTAGGTTTACCAGGCGCTCATATGCTGCAGCAGTTATCTAGTTGATGTGCGCCTCAGGAGATGTGCTCGGCATTATACTCACCCCAAGATCTTTTCCTTGAGTGAGGTTTGCAGTCTTTGGCAGCCTAAACTATACCTTGTCTGCGGTCTTCTTTGCCCTTCCCCGATCTTCACGACTTCTGCATTTGTCGGGGTTAAATTCAAGGAGCCAGTTGCTGGGCCAGGCTTGTAGCCTGTCCAGGTCTCTTTGTAGTCCTGCCTGATCCTCATCCGATTTAATTCTCCTCATTAACTTCAAATCATTTGCAAACAGGGACACTTCTGAGTTTATCCCTTTTGTCATGTCATTCACATATACCAAAAACAACACAGGTCCTAGGACTGACCCCTGTGGAACCCCACTCGTCACAGGCGCCTAATCTGACACCTCATCACGTACCATGACTCGTTGTTGCCTCCCTGTCAGATATTCTCTGATCTATTGCAGTGCCTTTCCTGTTATGTGTGCCTGATCCTCTAGCTTTTCCAGTAACCACTTGTGAGGAACTGTGTCGAAGGCCTTCTTGCAGTCCAAGAAAATGCAATCTACCCACCCCTCTCTCTCGTGTCTTACTGTCGTTACCTTGTCATGAAAATCCAGTAGGTTTGTTACACAGGATTTTCCTTCCCTGAAACCGTGCTGGTTGTCGTTTATAAGCTTGTTTCTTTCTAAGTGCTCCACCACTCTCCTCCTGATAACATTCTCCTTGACTTTGCATACTGTACACGTTAGTGTATTTTAATGCCTCAGGTCTGTCTACATTCTTAAAAATTGGGACTACATTTGCCGTCTTCCACACCTCAGGTAGTTTCCCAGTTTCAATGGATGTGTTGAAGATTTTTGTTAGTGGCACACACAGCATCTCTGCTCCCTCTCTAAGGACCTATGAAGACATGTTGTCCAGTCCCACCGCCTTTGAGGTATCAAGTTCACATAGCAGCTTCTTCACATCCTCCTCGGTTGTGTGTATTTCATCCAGCGCTTGTTGTAAACTCTTGTGCTTTGCCATACAACGCTGTATGCACCAATGCTGCACAATGCTCCTCAGGACACCCCATTGCTCGAGCCTGGTTTTCAAATGCCTCAAAAAACTGTTCAGGCTCAGACTCAACAAAGCGAGGTACTAACGGCACTGCTTTTTGCACACCAAAGTAGTCACCCACAGTCTGCTTAAATTACCTCCTCTCCTTCTCTCTATCAAACTCCTCTCTCGCTGCTCTCTGGTTATTTTGAGATTGAGTTTAGCTAAGTCAAGCGCCAACGAAGCTGACTCGCCCTTAAACAAACCTGGTGCACCACCTGCTTTACGAGACTGCTGGTCTGATTGATCTGGTGTTAGGCCTCCCACATTAGGATGGAACCAAAGAGGAGATCGGCGATTAATAGCTCCTGTAGCCGGAGATACCTCAGTTTGGAGAGCCATAGTTGCTTCAACCCTTAATTTGGTACGAATAATGTCATGAAGCTGCGCAACAGTGAGAGTTCGTTTATATTCTATGCCAATGGAAGGAGCAATTCGCCAGCAACGCCGAAGAGATAGTTTGGGCAGATTTAGGAGAGTATATTCAGACACCAACAGCCTCGCCCCTGTACGTGACATTAAACCAGCATAACATGCTGTTTGCAATGGACGCAACAAGCAACAATTGCACAGTATGAATTGCAGGATACACACACAGTAGCAAGACTGACAGGGAATACAAAAGGCGATAGTGATACCAAGAACAGCTCTAACTCCAGCTCCAGTTCCCAGACAGAGCTTTCTATATTACGAACACAGGTGCGAATGGGTTGTGACCTGGTCATAATGGGTTGTGGCCTGGTCGTAATGGGTTGTGGCCTGGTCGTAATGGGTGTGGAGCAAAACAAACTCAGCAGATAAGCTATAACTTGTATTTCCTTCACCAGATATATACAAATATTTACACTTATGTACACTATGTACAAAGATTGAAATAGTCAGTGTACCACACGGTGACAGAATGGCAAAAACAAAATTCAGAGAGCACAGTACTCAACCAGTTAGTAGGCAAGTCTGGCAAATGCTGACCGCGAGTGAACCACATCGCCTCAGCACTTGGCGGACTCACCTGTGATTGGACAAAGAACCAACGTACTGATTTAATGATGGGTACCCTAAAAATTGTTAAACCCTTAGCACCCGGTTCACTGGTTGGGAGGCAGCCTAAATGGGAGTGTGTGCATATGCCGAATAAATTGTAACACACCCTTTGCATGCCACAGGTATCAAAATCACATAGCAGCTTCTTCACCTCCTCGGTAGTGTGTATTTTATGAGAAAGCTAAAAGAAAGCTAAGAAAAAGTTAAAAGAAAGCTGTGAGAAAGCTAAAAGAAAATTGTATCAAAACTATAATAAAGGTAAAAAAGCTAAGAGAAAAATCTGAGAAAACTCCGAGACAGTCATTTGTGAATGAAAGCAAAAGGTTGATTGTTATAAAGTTAATGTGAATCTTGAGCAATACACAGACTCTGCTGTGATTGATCACTCTGTCCCCAACACAGTGATGGATCAATGTAACCACCACCACAATGATGGATCACTGTGATCACCACCACAGTGATGGATCACTGTGACCACCACCACAGTGATGGATCACTGTGACTGCCACCACAGTGATTGTGGAGAAACTTCTCCAAAGGAGGGGGGTATGCGCCCTTACTACCCTTGTTAAGGGCCCTCACCCTTTCCTCCCTTAGGAAGGGGCCAGACGAGGCGAGTCTGGGTGCATAAACAAAATAACTCAGACCAGATGTACTGACCACAGTGTGTCACGTGGTCTGACCAAGTAGCAGCGAGTGTATGTGTCTTAATAGACATTTGAGATAAATGTAACTCTTTGCCGTAACAGGAAGATTACAGTAAACTGTTGTATTAGTTTCTACACTTGAAAATTACAATCATGTGTTCCAGTGATTGAAATTTAGGGAACATAAACATTTTAATTGCCACTTGTAGCAGCGTGTAGCAATGTTGAACTTGTGCTGATGTCAGCGATCAAGTCCCACGAGGCACCACGAGGCGATTAGATTGAATACTGCCACCGAAAGGACGGGAGCTACTGCGCGGTGTATAACCGGACAAAGACAGTAGTCGTACGCGTCCGTTATTCTAATTTAATCTCCACTAACGTCGGGAAATCGGATAAGAACTCTGTTCCAGCGCGTTTAGTGAATAAAATCGCGGTATATTCAGAAGTGTGCGCAGCTTCTGATTTCTGTAACAAGACAAACGTAGAGACAATCGCAAGTGAACTCCATTGAAACAAGACGGTAACTCTTCAGCGGCATTCTACAATCAAGACAGCATTTCCGCCGTATATGGTGGAGCCAACACCATCGCTCAAAGTTACACGAGCAAGGTATGTTTTTGTGTTCTTGTCAGACAGGGGACTGCGCAGTTCTTGTATTTCAGGAACATCAAAATTTACCTATTGACGGCGGTTATGCGTGGACTTTTAAGTCCAAACACGTGAGTGTAAATTCAGTCTGGAGTTAATGACTGAAGATATGAACATACGCTCCTTTAGGGGCAATAATTATACTCACTTGATGTTTACCTTACAGCCCTGTGGAGAATGAGGCTATAGATGTTTCCCCTGAGAAGGTGTTGGAGATGGCTGCGACATCTTGGATTCATCAATAAGCTAAGTAGCAAGTTATCAGTTCATATCGTAGGAGCACATTACTCCACAGTGATGGATCAATGTGACCACCACCACAATGATGGATCACTGTGATCACCACCACAGTGATGGATCACTGTGACCACCACCACAGTGATGGATCACTGTGACTGCCACCACAGTGATGGATCAATGTGACCACCACCACAATGATGGATCACTGTGATCACCACCACAGTGATAGATCACTGTGACCACCACCACAGTGATGGATCACTGTGACTGCCACCACAGTGATGGATCACTGTGACCACCACCACAGTGATCATTGTGACAACCCCACATTGATGACCCACTGTGACCACCACCACAGTGATGGATCACTGTGACTGCCACCACAGTGATGGATCAATGTGACCACCACCACAATGATGGATCACTGTGATCACCACCACAGTGATAGATCACTGTGACCACCACCACAGTGATGTATCCCTGTGACTGCCACCACAGTGATGGATCACTGTGACTGCCACCACAGTGATGGATCACTGTGACCACCACCACAGTGATCATTGTGACAACCCCACATTGATGACCCACTGTGACCACCACCACAGTGAAGGATCACTGTGACCACCAAAGTGATGGATCACTGTGACCACCAAAGTGATGAATCACTGTGACCACCATCACAGTGATGGATCACTGTGAAAACCAAAGTGATGGATCACTGTGACCACCAAAGTGATGGATCACTGTGACCACCAAAGTGATGGATCACTGTGACCATCACCACAGTGATGGATCACTGTGATCGCCACCACAGTGATGAAGCACTGTGAAAACCACCACAGTGATGGATCACTGTGACCACTACCACAGTGATGGATCACTGTGACCACCACCAAAGTGATGGATTACTGTGACCACCACCACAGTGATGGATCACTGTAACTACGACCACAGTGATGGATCACTGTGAAAACCACTACTGTGATGGATCACTGTGACCACCACCACCACAGTGATAGATCACTGTGACCACCACAAAGATGGATCACTGTGACCACCACAAAGATGGATCACTGTGACCACCACAAAGATGGATCACTGTGACCACCACCACAGTGATGGATCACTGTGAAAACCACCACAGTGATGGATCACTGTGAAAACCACCACAGTGATGGATCACTGTGACCATCACCACAGAGATGGATCACTGTGACCATTACCACAGTGATAGATCAATGTGACCACCACCATAGAGATGAATCACTGTGACCACTACCACAGTCACGGATCACTGTGAAAATCACCACAGTGATGGATCACTGTGACCACCACCACCAAAGTGATGAATCACAGTGGCCACCACCACGGTGATGGATTACTTTGGCCACCGCTACAGTGATGGATCAATATGACCACCACAGTGATGGATCACTGTGACCACCACTACAGTGATGGATCACTGTGACCACCATTACAGTGATGGATCACTGTCACCACCACTACAGTGATGGATCGCTGTGACCACCACCACAGTGATGGATCACTGTGACCACCATTACAGTGATGAATCGTTGTGACCAGCACAGTGATCAATCACAGTGACCACAACTACAGTGATGGATCACTGTGACCAGCACCACAGTGATGGATAACTGTGACCTTCACAGTGATGGATCACTGTGACTAGCACCACAGTGATGGATCAGTCACCACCACTACAATGATGGATCACTGTGACCACTTCTACAGTGATGGATCCGTGAGACCACTACTACAGTGATGGATCACTATGACCAATACTACAGTGACGGATCACTATCACCACCACTACAGTGATGGATAACTGTGACCACTAGTGTTGGATCACTGTGACTGCTACTAGTCATTGATCCCTGTAACCACCACCACACTGATGGATCACTGTGACCACCACTACAGTGGCGGATCACTGTGACTTCCACTACAGTGGTAGATCCATGAGACCAGCAGTAGTGATGGGTCACGGTGATCACCACTGCAGTGATGTGTCACTGTGACCACCACCACCAAAGTGATGAATCACAGTGGCCACCACCGCGGTGGTGGATTACTTTGGCCACCGCTACAGTGATGAATCACCATGACCACAACAGTGATGGATCACTGTGACCACCACCACAGTTATGGATACTGTGACCACCCCTTGTAAAGGATCATTGAGACCATCACCATATTGATGGATCACTGTGACCACCACTACCACAGTGATGGATCACTGTGGCCACCACCACAGTGATGTATCACTGTGACCACCACCACAGTGATGGATCACTGTGATCTCCACCACAGTGATGGACCACTGTGACCAGCACCACAGTGATGGATCACTGTGACCACCACTACAGTGATGGACCACTGTGACCAGCACCACAGTGATGGATCACTGTGACCACCACTACAGTGATGGATCACTGTGACCACCACTACAGTGATGGATCACTGTGACCAGCACCACAGTGATGGATCACTGTGACTGTGGAGAACTTTTTAGGTAAGTACTCTTTCCTGCATGAAACTACACATAGCAATCGGCACTTATTTGTTAACATTACGATGTTCAGCAGCCTCTCCCCGGACATCCCTTCAGGGTGCTGTTCCAGATCCCACTGTGGCTGTGGATTAACAAGTGGGTTAGAAACCAGTTTGCCCCAAAGGAGCATATATCCAGCATTTCACTATCTGAAATGCGTAGTGGTACTCACTCGGTTTGGGCGTAAAGCCCTCTAATTACGACCTTGAATAGGACAACCCTAATCACCTTGTGTCTGCCCAAGTACCAGTTGCACTTCACCATTCAGTACCATCATGTTTATAGTTTCATGGTATTATCCGTAGCAGGGGGAACATGGAGATGCAATAAATACTACGTGATTAGTTCTACCCCGAATTTCATGACTCGTATAAAGGAACTAGTCTAACTTTCCTAGTTTCCTGAGATTGTCAGAATGAACAAGAGTCAAGAATGCACTGGTCACCACTGTCCCTTTATCTTTTAATAATAAGGAGGCAACCCCCTGGTGACACACAAGTCTCTCGTCCGTTCCTTGAAGCAATCTAAGGCCTACTGCCCTCGTCGCCCTCCAGCTCTTCGTCTGCACAAAGTATATGGTGAATTCAGCCTAATATATATTTCTTGCTACACATTACAACAGTATTCAATACAAGAGGGTAGGTTTCTTGTTATCTAGCTATAGACTAGAATTCCTAATAGTCTCAACTTGTAGATAAAGTGGGGTGCAGGTTTTCCCTTAATTTTTCTGCTAAGGAGAAAAGAGTTAATTACTCTCGTTTAACCCTCAATGTGTAGGTGATCAAGGACTCTAGCAAGGAGAGGAAAGCGTGCCTTGAGATGCTATGGTACATACATGGGGGTTTAATAAAGCTGTTTGAGAGGAATTAAGAGTCCACTAGCCCCTTTCCGGGAGGGCTAAGTCCCTCAGAGGGCTGACAGATACCCCCTTTACTGGAGAAATTTCTCCACAGTGACGACAACTACAGTGATGGATTAATGTGACCACCACCACAGTGATAGATCCCTGTGACGACCACTGCAATGGTGGATTCTTGTGACCACAACAGCAATGGATCCTGTGACCACCACCAAAGTAATGCTGAATCACTGTGACCACCACCACAGTGATGAATCACTGTGACCATCACCACAGTGATGGATCATTGTGAGCACCACCACAGTGATAGATCAGTGACCACTGCAGTGATGGGTCACTGTGACCACCACAGTGATGGATCACTATGGAGGTTATGTGGAGGGAAGGAAGGTAAGTATATCAGAGGGAAGAAAAGAGGGATATAGTGTGAAAGGGAGGGAAAGAAGGAGTGATTGAAGGAGGGAGGGAGGGACTGTGAGAAGGAGTGAGGGAGGGAATGTGAGAAGGAGGGAGTGAGGGAAGGAGGGAGTGTAGGAGAGAGGGAGTGTGGGAGGCATTGAGTGAGGGAGAGTGTATGGGAGGGATGGAGAGTGGGAGGGAGAGAGTGTGTATTACGAACACAGGTAAAGAATGGCTTGTGAGAACTGGTCGTAATGGGAATTGGAGCAAACAAACTCAGCAGTAGACTATAATGTATATTTTGCCTTCACCTACTATGTACAGATATGTACACTATGTACAATATGTACAGATAGAATAATAAGTGTACATCACAGTGACAGATGGCAAAGCAGAAGCCAGAGAGAGTGTACAGTACTCAACCAGCAGGTAGGCAAGTCTGCCAGTGCTTATCACAAGTGAACCACGTTGCTTCAGCTTTGGCGGACTTGCCTGTGATTGGTCAATGAACCAAGGTACTAATTTAACGACGGGTACCCTATTGATCATTAAACCCTTAGCACCCGGTTCTCTGGCTGGGAGGCAGCCTATATGGGAGTGTGAAATGCTCAAAATAAATTGTAACATACTCTTTGCATGCCACAGTGTGGGAGAGAGAGTGTGGGAGGGAGGGAGTGTGGGAGGAAGATATTCTCGGTTAATTTCCTGCGAATAGCAAGGAAGACAGGAAGATTATCTGAGAGAGAGAGAGAGAGAGAGAGAGAGAGAGAGAGAGAGAGAGAGAGAGAGAGAGAGAGAGAGAGAGAGAGAGAGAGAGAGAGAGAGAGACAGGCAGACAGACAGAGAAACAGGGAGAAAGGGAGAGAGAGAGGGAGGAAAATAATATGGTATAATAAGGCACAAACGGCCATTGTCTCCTAGATATATGCGAGACAGCGCATAAGAAAGTGGGAAACAAATATGATGGTAGTGGTGGTAGTAGTGGTGGTAGTAGTGGTGGTAGTGGTAGTGTTGGTGGTGGTGATGGTGGTAGTGGTGGTGGTAGTGGTACTGCTGATAGGAGTAGTGGTAGTGTTGGTCGTGGTGATGGTGGTAGTGGTGGTGATGGTGGTGGTGGTGGAAGTGGTGATAGTAGTCGTGGTGACTGTAGTGGTAGATGAGAGGTGGTAGTGGTAGTGTTGGTTGTGGTGATAGTGGTAGTGGCTGTGGTGGTAGTGGTGATAGTAGTCGTGGTGATGGTAGTGGTAGATGAGAGGTGGTAGTGGTAGTGTTGGTGGTGGTGGTATTGGTAGTGGTGGTGGTGGTAGTGGTGAGAGTAGTCGTGATGGTAGTGGTAGATGAGAGGTGGTAGTTGTGGTAGTGGTAGTGTTGGTGGTGGTGGTGGTACTGGTAGTGGTGGTGGTAGTAGTGGTGATGGTAGTGATAGATGAGAGGTGGTAGTGGTGGCGATAGAGGTAGTGTTGGTGGTATTGGAGGTGGTAGTAGTTGTTGTGGTAGTGGTCGTGGTAGTGTTGGTAGTGGTGGTGGTATTGGAGGTGGTAGTGGTTGTGGTAGTGGTAGCGGTCGTGGTAGTGTTGGTAGTGGTGGTGATGATGGTGGTGGTAGTGGTTGTGGTAGTGGTGGTGGTAGTGGCCGTTGTAGTGTTGGTAGTGGTGGTGATGGTGGTGGTAGTGGTAGTTTTGGTGGTAATAGTGCTGATAGTTGTAGTGGTGGTAGTGATAGTGTGGTGTTAGTAGTAGTGGTGGTGGTATTGGTAATGGTGGTGGTATTGGTAGTAGTGGTGGTTATGGTGGTAGTGGTAGTAGTGGTGGTAGTGGTGGTAATGGTGGTGGTGGTAGTGGTTGTGGTAGTGGTGGTGGAAGTGGTGGTGGTAGTGGTCGTGGTAGTGGTCGTGGTAGTGGTGGTTGTGGTCGTGATGGTAGTAGTGGTGGTCATGGTAGTGGTGGTGGTGGCAGAGGTGGTGGTAGTGGTGGTAGTGATGGAAGTAGTGGTGGTAGTGATGGAAGTAGTGGTGGTAGTGATGGAAGTAGTGGTGGTGGTGGTAGTGATGATGGTGGTGGTAGTGGTGGTGGTGGTAATGGTGGTGGTGGTAGTAGTGGTGGTAGAGGTGTTGATAGTCAGTAGTGTTACCGTGTACTGTGTAGTATACTTAGATCATTCCTGTATTATTGATATTCTCCCTTGCTAGCGGCACCAACTGGCAGGGACAAGACCGGCGAACCTACGACAACAATCCCTTGCTAGCCATGACGTCACGAGACCCATCACATGTAAGCAATAGGCCTGAGGCCTCACGGTCAGTTCCCGCTAGGCATAGACTGGACAAGGCAAGGCTCCTCGGCTTCTCCTCAAGACTCCCTTCATTATACGCCTCCAAGACATCCAACGTATGTATTTCTTAGTCCAATATCTCCTCACGAATCCCCACGACAAATGGTGACAGTGATGTGGGCGTGATTGTGAAGATTACGCAGATATACGGAGACTGGTTGTTCAATATATTTATAGATGGGGTTGTAAGAGAAGTGAATGCGAGGGTTTTGGCAAGAGGTGTGGGGTTAAAAGATAAAGAATCAAATAGAAAGTGGGAGTTGTCACAGTTGCTTTTTGCTGATGACAATGTGCTTTTGGGAGATTCTGAAGAGAAGTTGCAGAGGTTTGTGGATGAATTTGGTAGGGTATGTAAAAAAAGAAAATTGAAAGTGAATATAGGAAAGAGTAAGGTAATGAGGATAACAAAAAGATTAGGTGACGAAAGATTGGATATCAGATTGGAGGGAGAGAGTATGGAGGAGGTGAATGTATTCAGATATTTAGGAGTGGACGTTTCAGCAGATGGGTCTATGAAGGATGAGGTGAATCATAGAATTGATGAGGGGAAAAGGGTGAGTGGTGCACTTCGGAGTCTGTGGAGACAAAGAACTTTGTCAATGGAAGTAAAGAGGGGAATATATGAGAATATAGTTATACCAACACTCTTATATGGGTGTGAAGCATGGGTGATAAATGTTGCAATGAGGAGAAGGCTGGAGGCAGTGGAGATGTCATGTCTGGGGTCAATGAGTGGTGTGAATATAATGCAGAGAATTCGGAGTTTGGAAATTAGGAGGAGGTGCGGGATTACCAAAACTATTATCCAGAGAGCTGAGGAGGGATTGTTGAGGTGGTTTGGACATGTAGAGAGAATGGAACGAAACAGAATGACTTCGAGAGTGTATAAATCTGTAGTGGAGCAAAGCCGGGGTAGGGGTCGGCATCCTCCAGCCTTGTCTACACAACTTCCAGGTTAGTTGCTTCGTACCTTATTTGATAACCATACTGTAGTGGAGAGCCTAAGCCAGTCACTCAGCCTGCTTCATTACTGCTGTGTGCATAGTTACAAGCATTCAAGCCATCCCAGGATAGCCAATGTCGAGGGCTTAAGCCAGCTTAGCATCCCAGCTGATAGTGAAGTAAGCCAAACAAGATCATCTTTGAAGTTGTTGTCTCCATGTGCTGTACCGCTCTGTGCTACCAGTAAAACGCTGCTCAGAGTGAAAATCACCATCCCGGTGGTACTCTGGCTTGACAAGTCACCCAGGCTTAATACCACGTGAGTTTTAGTGTGGGGTACCAGACGCCACCCAGCCAGACTCAGCGCGGCAGCGCGCCTACGTCACCCACAAAAAGCCAACCAAGTGTGCCATTCATCTACCCATATATCAGGCTTACACCATCCTCCTCGTCCTCCTGACATCACTTCCAGACCTTCAATGAAGTCTGAGCAGGCAACTTCATCCTAACCAAACCTATCCATACACTCCTCCAATCGTACATAGGGAATACCGTTTCGCCTAACACTGTCTCCATTCCCGCCCCACCCCCCACCCTAACTAGACGCCCTACCTTTACCCGGTCAGGATTCCTAACTGCCAATAGATTCCGTAACATATCTTCACACCTCCGCAAGGCTCTCCCACTCCACCATCTTCATACCTCTCTCATCACTTGATCCACCCGCCTACCCCGTACCCTCAACGAGCGAGATAAATCAGCACTGAGACTGTAGTTAAGGCGGCATTGGGGAGAATGAGTGGATGGCAACCAGGGGATGTCACGATGTTGCAGAGGGTAATTGTCATTAACGTTTTACTTTATAGCAAATTGTGGCATATAACAGCTGTATATCCCCTGGTTGAGAGGGATGTGATCTTGTTACAAACGAGGGCAATTAGATATATATGGGGCTATGGTAGGCACTGGCTGAACAAGGAGGTTGTGATGAAACCTGTGCGTGAAGGGGGAATGGGTTTAATAAATTTGGAGTGTATGTTATAAAGGATATATGTGAAGCATAGATTCTTGGGAGAGGTGGGGGTACGGGGTAGGCGGGTGGGTCAAGTGATGAGAGAGGTACGAAGATGGTGGAGTGGGAGAGCCTTGCAGAGGTGTGAAGATATGTTACGGAATCTATTGGCAGTTAGGGATCCTGGCCGGGAAAAGGTAGGGCGTCTAGTTAGGGTGGAGGGTGGAGCGGGAATGGAGACAGTGTTAGGCGAAACAGTATTCCCTATGTATGATTGGAGGAGTGTATGGATAGGTTTAGTTAGGTTGAAGTTGCCTTCTAGGGAACGAGCGAAAGTATATCGTTTCCTACATGGGGTTCTGGCATCTAAAGCTATTTTGTTTACTATGGGGTTAGTGAGGGAGGGGATATGTGCATGGTGTGGGGGTTTTGATACAGCGTATCACGCAATATATTTTTGTGAGGAGTTAGGTCAAGTGAGGTTATGGTTCAGTAGGGTGCTTAGGTGGGTTGGGGATGGGGTTGTATCAACGTTGAGGGTTTTAAGTTTAGATATTGGGGGTGTTGGTAGCGATGTACGGAGAGCGATCATGTATTTGGGGGCAGATTATATACATATTTCTTGGAGTATGAGGGAGATACAGGGTGATGTTAGGATCAAGGTTCTGCAGCGCGGTTTTACCGCATGGGTTGTAGGAATAGAGAGTTGTATGGCAGGGCATGGGTGGAGAAGTTGTTGAGTTATAGGTAACGTCGGATCAAAAGGGCTGGATACAGGGTGGGGGGGGGAGTAGGGTAAGGATAGATGTGAGATCTTGTGTAGGTGGCAGTGAGTGTGAGCAGGGTGATTCTGGTATGATTTGCTGGGGTGTGAATGAATGTCGGGGGAGAGGGGGTGAGGTTTAAGGGAGACAGATGACTTTTTTAGAATCTACTAATGACGGTGAAATGGAATGTAAGTGTGCAAGAATGATGCTTTGTTGCATGGAAGTAGGATGGAAGGGAGGTGATAACGTAAGGGGAAGAGTGTAGGTGGGTTTCCTCTGTGAGCAGCTGTTGTGTCGTGGATAAGAAAAGGTAATCATTCGACTGTTTGTTGTTTGTTTGACAAGTGCTATAGGCTTTAGACGATGGCTTAACATCGTCAGTTAACTCAAAGTTAATTATGTTAAGAATAACAATAATAATAATTTATTTAGACATGATACAATGTTGAACTACATAGTTAGGTATAAATGAAGTGTACATGCCAAAAGCCCCTAATATGCTGAGCATTGTGGGCATTCTTAAGATTAATTAACAGTAGAATACATGGTAAAAAATTATGGTTGATAATTTATAAAATAAGTATAGTTGTGTATCTAAATTGTAAAATTTGAATATAAGTTGAACATAATAATTTATTAATTGCAGCAATGCAATTAATTGAATGAGATCAAACAAATTAAAACAATTAGTTGTATTGCAATTACAGCCTATATGGTCATTATATAAGTTACACAGAGTACAAGAGAGTGAATTATTTTATTTGTTAATTATTACAACCTCAGGTTCAATGGCCTGTTAACCTGAGTGTAAAAGGGAGCTTGGAGCAAAGAAACACAGTAGAAGATGTATTGAAATTGTATTTCCTTCAAAAATCAGTTAGATTAATTCCAGACTTTTGTCTTTTCCTTCACCAAGTAATTGTGATTATATAAGACTTTTGTCTTTTCCTTCACCAAGTATAACAAAGTGCTGTTTACACATATGTACACTATATACAAAGGAGTAGTATTTAGTGCACGCCACAGTTGTCTAGGCTAAGCAGCAGCCAAAGGACAGACAACTTTCCACAACCAGCTCTATGCAGGAATTCCAATGACAAACCGCGAGTGGTATCCACGTCACCTTTGTCATTGTTAAACTCGCCTTTTAATTGGCTGAACCGAGTCGTTGATTTGATGATGGGGCCCCATCACCAAACCCTTAACGATGGTTCGCTGGTTGGAGGGGAGCCTATGTGGGTGTGTTTAACATGCTCCGAATAAAGGTTACATACTCTTTGCATGCAACACCCCCACCCCAAGAGGGCTCAGGACTAGGCTTCCACCTCAAATGGGTAGAGTGCCACCATGGCACATATAATAATGGGACCGCCTTTCCCCTCAACCATCCCGCTCATTAGTTAAAGCTAAACTTTTCTCTAGACATAAAGTCCAGCTTTAAACTTAAGAGTGAGACAGCAGACGGTAGGGCTAGTGTAGGTCCAAGGTGCCTGCGGTCGGTAGCAGGGCACCCCCCCGCTAAAAAAAAAAACCCACTAGAGGAAAAAAAAGGGCTGGTTCCACCCAAAGTCCCTAACACATCCTAACTAAATAAAATGACTTCTGGACAACACATCATCTAGTGTATTAATTTTTCCAGCAATGTGTATAATTTTTATATTGTAGGGTTGCAGCCTAATACTCCAACGCATGAGTCTGGTATTTTTGTTCTTCATGTGCTGAAGGTAAACCAGAGGGTTGTGGTCGCTGTAGATGGTGACCACCTGAGAGGAATGGCCCACGTAGACATCAAAATGCTCTAATGCCAGAAGTAGAGCCAGGCCCTCCTTCTCTATAGTAGAGTAGGCCCTCTGGTGTGGTTGGTATTTGGCCGAAAAATATGCCACAGGCTGCAACCCATCATCCCCAGATTGCAGAAGCACTGCCCCCACCCCAGACTCACAAGCGTCAATCTGCAAGGAAAATGGTTTTGAAAAGTCTGGAGACAACAGAATGGGTGCAGTACAAAGTAATCTTTGCTTTCGTAAAGGCATCTTGACATTCTGGGGTCCAAATAAA
>WNWK01014303.1:0-51835 GCA_009830355.1 Cherax destructor | reverse complement strand
CAATATCATCTTTGTAAGATGATTATGTGTCGCAAATCTTAAATCGTGCAATACCCGTAACGTGCAACATAATCTCGTGCTAAATGACGTTCTACTGTACTGGCACACTTTAAAGTAGCTTTCTTGTACACTGCTCGTCATTAAAGTATGCTCCCCCCAAAAAAATAATCACGACCACAAAATAGATCATTCCTTGTGCTTTGGGACATCCTTGAACCATCTAGGGAGTGATTAATCCTTTGACTGTTTGTCGTACAGTGGTACCCCGACTTACGATGCTATCATTTTACGTTATTTTCGATAACAGATATTTATAACGTAAAAAATGTGACGGTGACTTACGATGTTTGCTTTGTGTACCGACATTTGTACCGGACGTGTCCGCTTGGCGCCCAGCTGAGCGCGCACTCCAGGGAGCGTCAGTGTGCTATTGTTTACAAGTGAGAGCGACCACCCACCCACACCCACGCATTCATACCAGTATATTGTCATTATTCCACTGTTTTTAGTGCTTGCAACTGCTAAATAAGCCACCATGGGCCCCAAGAAAGCTCCTAGTGCCAAGCCTGTGGTAAAGAATGTGCAGGGAGTGAAGCATTTATGCAGGGAGTGTAGCAGGCATGCAGGGAGTGTAGCAGGCATGCAGGGAGTGTAGCAAAGATGCAGAGAGTGTAGCAGGGATGCAGGGAGTGTAGCAGGCAGGCAGGGAGTGTAGCAAAGATGCAGAGAGTGTAGCAGGGATGCAGGGAGTGTAGCAGGGATGCAGGGAGTGTAGCAAAGATGCAGGGAGTGTAGCAAAGATGCAGGGAGTGTAGCAGGGATGCAGGGAGTGTAGCAAAGATGCAGGGAGTGTAGCAGGGATGCAGGGAGTGTAGCAGGGATGCAGGGAGTGTAGCAGGGATGCAGAGAGTGTAGCAGGGATGCAGGGAGTGTAGCAAAGATGCAGGGAGTGTAGCAGGGATGCAGGGAGTGTAGCAGGGATGCAGGGAGTGTAGCAAAGATGCAGGAAGTGTAGCAGGGATGCAGGGAGTGTTGCAGGGAGTGTAGCAAGGATGCAGAGAGTGTAGCAAGGATGCAGGGAGTGTAGCAAGGATGCAGGGAGTGTAGTAGGCATGCAGGGAGTGTAGCATTCATGCAGGGAGTGTAGCATTCATGCAGGGAGTGTAGCATTCATGCAGGGAGTGTAGCATTCATGCAGGGAGTGTAGCATTCAAAGAAAAAGGCCAGTAACCCCAGAAAAGAACTTGGTACCTGCAGTGTTAATGGAAGGGTATTCCCCTTCCAAACACTAGCATACTACTCCACCTTCTTCCCTCCTCCCGTCCTCCACACATCAACAACTCTTCAATAAATGTAAGTGACATGTTATTGTACAATATTTACATGTGTATTTAGGTATTCTTTATTAAATTCTGTATTATTTAATGTCAAAAAGTTCTAAAAAATATTTTATTTAACTACTTTTGGAAGTCTTGGACGGATTAAATTTATTTCCATTATTTCTTATGGGGAAAATTGATTCGTGTAACGATTGTTTCGCCTTAAAATATGCCTTCTCTGACGGATTAATATCGTAAGTCGGGGTACCACTGTATATATACGTGGTACGAGCCAGTGTTTTTAACTTATTAATACGCCAAAATTCTAGCAGCTTCAAATCAAGTGGGAGAAAGCTGGTAGGTCCACATGTGAGAGAATGGGTCTGTGTGGTCAGTGTGTGCAGTATAAAAAAAAATCCTGCAGCACGCAGTGCATAATTAGAAAAAAAAACCTCCGACTGTGTTTTTGGATTAAAATCCCGACTTTGAGGTTTATTTTCATATAGTATTTATGGTTGTATTCTCGTTTTCTTGGTCTCATTTGATAGAATGGAAGACATATTAAAGAAATAGAGATAATTTTGATTGGTTTCACGATGAAAAGGACCTTGAAATTGTGCTCAAAGTAGTGGAAATGTTTTATTTTTGCCGATGTTCAAGAGGAAACAAATGACATCGTAGTTCAATAAGTGTTCAACTAGCCATTCTAATACACAGTCACGAATGGGTTGACATTATTTATGCAATTATTACAATAATGCAGTAGTCTGCATAACAGTAAATCTTCTATTTTTTGTGTGAATAAAAATTCAAAATAGAAAGAAAGAGTAATATAAGAGGGGCCTGGAGACGTGACTGATGAACAGAGAAAATGTTATTTTAGTGCCAGGAATGTCTGTAGTGTTCATTCTGGACCCTATTTTGAAATTGGCATCTTTTTTAATTTGTGTGAAATTGATCAAATTGCCAATTTCTGACCACTTTATTGGGTAGTTGAAATCGGTAAATGGGTGGTTTCTTGTATTCAATCAATAGAACAAATGGAGTTCTAAAGAAATAGCTATGAGTTTGGTCGACTGGAAGAATGGCATTGGCTGAAAATAGGGCTCAAAGTGGGTGAAATCACCGATGCATACATATTGCTGAGATTGCTAACTTCGCGAGAGCACAATTCCGTAAGTTTTTCATAAAATTTCGTGCTTTTGGTGTCATCACCATCGGGAAAAGATTATCATTTCATAAGAATTTTTTTTTTTTTTTTTCAAATATTTTATGACAGAGAGACACTTTGGGATTTGGGGCCGCAACAGTCAAAGGGTTAATACATATTCTTCAGGGTATTGTGGGGTAACGATCTCCATGACTCAGATATAGTGTCCTGAAGCTGTGGGAATGGGCTGATATCCTTTCCCTAATAGATTGCTGTCACAGCCCAGTGGTTCTCAGTGGGGTTCAAGTCTGAGGGATACCCTGGCCAGCCATTGAAGAAGGGTATCTCATAGGCATGAAGCCACTGAACAGATTTCGTGGTGTAGCAAGGAGCACTGTCTTGCTTAAAAGCCTTGTGCCACAATGCATGAAAGATTCAGGAAAATAATAACAGCAATTCTAGGCATGTTATGACAGTTAACGTTTGTGGGGACATTTATCGAGGCTTCCCTGGAAGTACTTTTGGTGTGGACGTGACATCAATACTGTTCTCAAGGAACCAATGCAACCAGTTCCCCACTAGGCACTCACACTCATCAGTGGCTTCTAATATTTCCTTTATAATCCAATGAGATCTGCAATTATCTCTCGTGCCAGCAATTCCTGCCCATATTAGTTTGTCAATAGCCAAAAATGTTTGACAAACTTTGCACTGAGGACCACATGGCACAGTGGTACCATGGACACAAAACTGCTTATCTCACACTCCTAGAAAGCTAGTTAAGATGTAGCCAGTAGCCTTTGGAAATCCTGAGATGTCTTGCTTCAAGTTGCAAGGCCAGCATGATATTTTGTCTCATTGACAAGTCTACCAGGGTAGGGTATTACTTTGGACATTGAAGTATGCTGGGCACCTTCCACCTGCAGTAATTTAATGAAGAGCACTGTTTTTGGATTGAGAAATATTAAAAAACTATTTCAGAAACTACTTCAGTAATTCTGTGAAAATTATTCTGAACTTAACACAATAAATTTATATCGTTGATATTAACTCTTTCCGTGGCTGTCACACAGAACTACATCAATGAGGCCAGGGTCCCCTTGTATAGTTCTATGTCGTGAGCTCAACTCACTCAGATAAGCTGTGGGCGGTAAATTTTGGTCTAGATATGAGAGAATGGGTCTGCGCAGTGAGTGTGCACAGTATAAAAAAAATCCTGCCCTACGTGTTGCATGATGGGAAAATAAAACTGACCATGTATTTAGTTTAATAGTGATTTTGAAGTCTTTTTATGATGGTTTTTATGGTTTTATTGGCTGTTTCTTGGTATCATTTGATTGAATGGAAGACATGTTACTGAAATAAAGATGATTTTGGTTAGTTTGAACACCAGAAGTAGTTTGAAATTGGGCTCAAAATAGCAGAAATATTTTTTTTTTTTTTTTTTTTTACTAGCCCCAAGGGGCTAGTAACCCCTTCTCCTGTATATATTGCAATACTAAATGTAAAAGGAGAAACTTTCGTTTTTCGTTTTGGGCCACCATGCCTCGGTGGGAAACGGCCGACGTGTTGAAAGAAAGTGTAACCCCCTACACCTTCTGGTCAGTTTTATGGGTTTTAAACTCTTTCAGGGTAAGTGCCATACTAGTACGTTTTACGAGCAGGGGTTGGTGCCGTACTAGTATGCGTAAATTCTAGCGGCCTCAAATTAAGTGGGAAACTGCTGGTAGCCCTACATATGAAAGAAGGGGTCCATGTGGTCAGTGTGCGCAGTATAAAAAAAATCCTGCACCACACACTGCATAATGAGAGAAAAAAAACTCTGTTTTTTTCGTTTAAAACAGCAACTTTACAGTCTATTTTCGTATGGTATTTATTGATATATTCTCGTTTTCTTGGTCTCATTTGATAGAATGGAAGATATATTACAGAAATAGAGATGATTTTGATTAGTTTGACAGTGACAAGTACCTTAAAATTGAGCTCAAAGTAGCGAAAATGTTTTATTTTTGACGATGTTCAAGAGTAAACAAATCACACCATGCGTCCAATATACATCAACTGGCGAATCTAATATTCATGCACAAGTGCTCTGATATTATTTATACCATTTATACAATGATGCAGTTGTATACATAACAGTAAATCTTCTATTTTTTGTGAGAATAAAAATTCAAAATGAAAAGCAAAAGTAATGTAAGAGGGGCCTGGAGACATGACTAATGAACAGAGAAGATGTTATTTTAGTGCCAGGAATGTCTGCCTTGTTTATTCTGGACCCTATTTTGAAATTGGCATCGTTTGAAATTTGTGTGAAATTGGCTAAATTGCCATTTTTTGACCACTATTTTGGGTAGTTGAAATTGGTAAAGAGGCGGTTTCTTGTACTCACTCGATAGAAGAAATGGAGTTCTAGCGAAATAGCTATAATTTTAGTAGACTGAAACATTGGAATTTGGCGAAAATAGGGCTCAAAGTGGGCGAAATTGCTGATGTGTAAATGTCATCAATACCGCTAACTTTGCGGAAGCATAATTCCATTAGTTTTCGATCAAATTTCATAATTTTGGTGGCGTTATGATCGGAAAAAAATTCTCTATCATTCCATGAGAAAAAATTATTTTTTTTTGTTTTCCAAAAAAATTTCGACCCCAGGAACAGGTTTCCGAGAAGGCCTGTCGACCCCCAAAGGGTTAATAGGTCTGATTCAATTATTGGGATTCCATAAACCATAACCATTAATTCCTGGTTATATTTTATTATCTGGGAAATAGAGCAAAATCTTCTATTTTTGTGTGATTATGAATTCTGAATGGAAGGCAAGTGTAATATAGGTGACACCTGGGGATGTGATAAATGAACAGAGAAAAAGTTGTTTTAGTGGCAGGAGTGTCTGCAATGTTTATTTTGCATTCTATTTTTAAATTGGTATTTTTTTAATTTTGTGTAAAATAGGCCAAATTACAGAATTCTGTGTACAGTGGTACCCCGACTTACGATGGTCCCCAAACACACCCTTTTATGTAAGTTTATTTTTTTAAATGCTTTTGTAAGTGTAATTTGGGGGCTCTAAAAGGACTAGTCTATTTTACATCATTCCTTATGGGGATAAATTCGTTTGGTAATGGCACTTGAACAGCATTCTGGAATGAAAAAATATCGTAAGTCGGGGTACCATTGTACTTTATAGTATAGGGTAGTTGTAATAATTGGCAGCTTCTTGTGTTTATTCAATAGAATGGAAGACATACTAATGAAATAGATAGGAATTTGGTCGAATGGAGCAGTGTAATTGATTTAAAATAGACAAAATTGCAGATGAGCAAATCCCAGACTGCTAATTTAGCATAATTTCGTAAGTTTCCCATCAAATTATGTACTTTTGGTGTCAGTACCTTTTTTTTAAAGTGGACACTGGGAGTAATATAAATTTCGGGGCTCTGGATAGTGAAAAGGTTAAATAATACTTAATAAATTTAGACATGCCTAAAATAAGGTTAGTAGGATCAACCTAAATCACATTACTTAAACTTTAATAATATGTGAGGTTAATTGCTTAGGTTTGGTGCAAAATGAATTTTTATGTTCAGTAGACCCTCATATTACATGGTAGTTACGTTCCTGAAAGTGCCATGTTAGATAAATCTGTGTTATATAAACTGAAGAACTTATGGGAAAATAGGGTTATGTTCCTAGGACCCCCACCAAAAAAAAAAAAAAAAATTAGACATCCAGATCTTACAAAAATAAAATTGATAATGTTGTTTTTTCATCACTTTTATTGTGTAGTTACATTTGAATGACTTAATAACTCCCTGATCCAGTGGGTGTATTAAAGATGTATTTGGAGGTAAAAATACAACTTTTACATGTGGGATCACATCCAGCAAAGCTTCTGGATGAGTACGGGAATTATCAAGAATGAAGAGAGCCTTGAATGCAAGGTTCTTGCTGTGCAGGTAAAACTTGACTTCAGGAATAAAGTGATGCTTAAACCAGTCAATAAATATTTCCTCTGTCATCCATGCTGACTAGTTTGACTTCCAAATTACTGGTAAGGTGTTTTTATCTACACCTTTCAAAGCATGAGGATTCTTAGAGTGGTAAATAATCATGGGCTTACACTTGAAATCACCTGACGCATTACCACGAAGGAGCAAGAAGAAGCGATCCTTTGCTGCCTTGAACCCTGGTGCAGCCCTGCCACAATTTGTCAGTAGTGTAATAACCAAAACGTGCCAAATAAATCCATATAATATGAGGGTCTACTGTAATTTTAATTTTAAAAATTCATAAATTATGCAGTTCTGACTAATTACCAATTCTACTTAGACAGAAATATGCATTTTGAAATAGTATTAAAAATGCTGACAATTTACTCTTTTGTAGATAGATAGATAGAGACATGATACTTATACGATTATAATAGGAGGATGTTTTAGCAACATCATCTGGGAGAACGAGAGGCCAAAATTGTAAACCTGATCAAAAATTTTTATGCTGAATTGCCATTAGAAAATATTTCTTAATTGAATGTTGGATACCAAATGCTTTGAAATAAATGTTTCTGTATAGCTATATTAAATGTTTTTCTACCCACAGGTAGAGCTGCCCTTCAGAAACGTATTATGGCTCTGTTACGCAAGATTGAAAAATGGACACCCGGCTGCCTTTATGTGAGTTTGTGACCAGTAAAAAAATAATTGTTATAAATAGGAAGTAATAGTTAATTTTTTCAAATTAACAAATTTGGAAATAAAATACATATGTATAGATATAAAAGGAAAGAAGGGAATGTACGAGAGCATAGTGGTACCAACACACTTTTATGGGTGTGAAGCATGGGTTGTAAATGCTGCAGCGAGGCGGCGGCTGGAGGCAGTGGAGATGTCGTGTCTAAGGGCAATGTGTGGTGTAAATATTATGAAGAGAATTCGGAGTGTGGAAATTAGGAGGAGGTGTGGAGTTACTAAAAGTATTAGTCAGAGGGCTGAAGAGGGGTTGTTGAGGTGGTTTGGTCATTTAGAGAGAATGGAACAAAGTAGAATGACTTGGAAAGCGTATAAATCTGTAGGGGAAGGAAGGCGGGGTAGGGATCGTCCCCGAAAAAGTTGGAGGGAGGGGGTAAAGGAGGTTTTGTGGGCGAGGGGCTTGGACTTCCAGGAAGTGTGTTTGAACGTGTTAGGAGTGAATGGAGACAAATGGTTTTTGGGACCTGATGAGCTGTTAGAGTGTGAGCAGAGTAATATTTTGTGAAGGGATTCAGGGAAACCGGTTAGCTGGACTTGATTCCTGGAAATGGGAAGTACAGTGGACCCTTGGTTTTCGTGAATTTTGGTTATTTGCAACTTTTTTCGTCAAAATATAGCCTTTGTTTTTGTGATTTCCCTTGGATTTCGGTGGTTGTACGGAACATGTCCCAGTGGCTGCACGTACACACAGCCTCCCAGACGCATTCAGAGTCAGTCTGGCATTGTTTCTCGGCGAGTGAGCATTACCCCCCAAGTTCATACGAAACATTTCGTAATCCATTGTTTTTTGTGCTTGCAACTGCTAAATAAGCCACCATGGGCTCAAAGAAAGCTCCTAGTGCCAGCCCTTTGGTAAAGAAGGTGAGAAACACGATAGAATTAAAGAAAGAAATCATAGAAAAATATGAAAGTGGCAGAGAAGGATTTTGAAGGGTTTGAGGCTGACCCTGTCGACCCTATGCCTGTTGTGGAATGTATTGTGGAATTTGGGAATTCCGTGGGGGTTGGATGTGTGTAGCGAGGATGTGGAAGAGTTGGTGGAGGACCACAGTGAAGAGCTGCAAGACCTTCATCTGCAACAGCAACAGGAGGAGGAAGAGAGAGGGAAGAAGGTGCCTTCTTCAAAGATTAAGGACATTTGTGCAAAGTTGAGTGAGGTGCAAACATTTGTGGAGGAACATCACCCTAACAAAGCTGTTGCAGGCCATGTCTGCGACATGTTCAATGATAATGCCTTGTCCCATTTTAGGCAAATCTTAGAGACGCCAGAAACAGAGCTCTCAGGAAAAATTTTTTGAGTGACAGCGGCCAGTGACTCTCAAGCTGGTCTTAATGCCATTAAAAAACAGAGAAGGGAAGTAACCCTGGATAAGGACTCGGTACCTAAAGTCTCTATGGAAGGGGATTTCCCTTCCAAACAATAGTAACTTCTCCTCCCTCTCCCCTCCTCCCATCTTCCATACACCAACAAGTCTTCAATAAAGGTAAGTGTGATGTTGTTATTGCTTTATATTGATTTGTCATTCTTTTCTGTATGTAAATCTATATTTAATCTTTAAAAAAATTATTTTTTGTTAATACTTTTCGGTGTCTGGAACGGATTAATTGGATTTACATTATTTCTTATGGGAAAAATGGTTTCGGTTTTCGTGAATTTCGGTTTTCGGCAGACTCTCTGGAACGGATTAATCACGAAAACCGAGGGTCCACTGTACAATGCCTGCACTTTAAAGGAAGGGTTTGGAATATTGGCAATTTGGAGGGACGTCTAAGCTGTCGTATCTGAGCACCTCTGCAAAGACAGTGATTATGTATTAGTGATGGTGAAAGTGTTGAATGAAGATAAAAGTTTTTTCTTTCTTTTTTGGTTTTTCTTTCTTTTTTGGTCACCCTGCCTCAGTGGGAAATGGCCGATGTGTTAAAAAAAATAAATGAATAAAAGCTTGAAAGTGTTTAAACTGTGTCCAGCATACTAGTGCACAACTGATGACTGTGTCCAACATACTATAGTACACAACTGATGACTGTGTCCAACATACTAGTACTCACAAATTTTTGTACCTTCACATCTGCAACCTGCTAATATTTTTGACCTTAGCTTAACTCTTTGGGTCTTCTATAGACTATTCATACATTTGAAAAAAATCTCTGACCACGAGAGTCCACACATTGCATCATGGTTAACTGCATAGGTGATGGCTATGTGTTCAATGTACAAGTATGCCTATCTAGTATAAGTAAACACTGAAACCAGGAGCTGTTGTTCCTCCACCAGCTTTCCTACCAGCAAACAGGGTATGCAAGTAGCATGAAAATGATTTATTTATTCCAAATTTATCACAATTTCATGATACTAACATTGGAATTCAGCTACAAAGCAAACTAAGTACATATACTATTTAACCCAGGATTATCCAATAAATTCAAACTGTGATTTATTTTCATGTTTTGAGGAGTATTACACTGAAACATTTGAAATACTATAAGTACATTCTTTGTACATTGTGTTAGATGACCAAAATAGTAAAAAAGTTGAATAAAAATTATACCTGGAGTTTACCTGGAGAGGGTTTCGGGGGTCAACGCCCCCGCGGCCAGGTCTGAGACCAGGCCTCATGGTGGATCAGGGTCTGATCAACCAGGCTGTTACTGTCGGCCGCACGCAAACTGACGTACGAACCACAGCCTGGTTGGTCAGGTACTGACTTTAGGTGCCTGTCCAGTGCCTTCTTGAAGACAGCCAGGGGTCTGTCGGTAATCCCCCTAATGTATGCTGGGAGGCAGTTGAACAGTCTTGGGCCCCGGACACATGTTGTGTTGTCTCTCAGTGTACTCGTGGCGCTCCTGCTTTTCATTGGGGGAATGTTGCATCTCCTGCCGAGTCTTTTGCTTTCATAGGGAGTGATTTTAATGGACAAATGAACAGTTAAATCAGTTTTACCTTTATTGAAGACTCTTGTTGGCATATGAGAGAGTCGGGAGAGTTTGTTTGGGGGCAGGACGAGATAGTCCTTCAATATGACAATAATATAAACTCTACAGCTTATTTATCTAGCACAATTCATCTAATATGACATAATAAACAATATTAATAACATAGAAACATGATATAAACTATAGAATGAATAAAACATGTCATTTCAAATGTAAGGACTGGTTGTAGTGTGTTGTTGTTGGGTTTATAAGGCCCACTGACCATAAGCCGTGGTGGGTGGCAGCAGCAGGCCATCACCACTATTCACACAAACAATGTACATAATTTATAAATAAGAAATATTTACACTTTAATTTATAAATAAGAAATATTTACACTTTAATTTATAAATAAGAAATATTTACACTTTAATTTATAAATAAGAAATATTCACACTTATCCATGGAGGCAAAGAATGGAATGTATGAAAGTATAGTGGTACCAACACTCTTATATGGGTGTGAAGCATGGGTTGCAAATGCTGCAGCGAGGAGGAGGCTGGAGGCAGTGGAGATGTCCTGTCTAAGGGCAATGTGTGGTGTAAATATTATGCAGAAAATTCGGAATGTGGAAATTAGGAGAAGGTGTGGAGTTACTAAAAGTATTTGTCAGAGGGCTGAAGAGGGGTTGTTGAAGTGGTTTGGTCATTTAGAGAGAATGGATCAAAGTAGAATGACTTGGAGAGCGTATAAATCTGTAGGGGAAGGAAGGCGGGGTAGGGGTCGTCCTAGAAAAGGTTGGAGGGAGGGGGTAAAGGAGGTTTTGTGGACGAGGGGCTTGGACTTCCAGCAAGCATGTGTGAGCGTGTTAGATAGGAGTGAATGGAGACGAATGGTTTTTGGGACATGACGATCTGTTGGAATGTGAGCAGGGTAACATTTTGTGAAGGGATTCAGGTAAACCAGTTAATTGATTTAGTTGGACTTGAGTCCTGGAAATGGGAAGTACAATGCCTGCACTTTAAAGGAGGGGTCTGGGATAGTGACAGCTGGGAGGGACTATTCTCAGCTATCGTATCTGAGCGCCTCTGCAAAGACAGTGATTATGTATGAGTGTGGTGAAAGTGTTGAATGATGATAAAAGTATTTCTTTTTGGGGATTTTCTTTCTTTTTGGGTCACCCTTCCTCGGTGGGAGACGGCCGACTTGTTGAAAAAAAAAAAAAATCACATTTATATAAATAAGAAATATTTACATTTACCTGCATCGAAGCTGAGAGATTCCACTATATTTCTCACTGTTGGACCTGTTACTCTTATGCATACAACACCAGAGACTGTCCTGTGAAGGAAAAGAAGTTTTGCACTACATGTAGTAGTGAAGGACATGATTTTAGATCATGCACTGCCGCTGCTCCACCAACACCATCTTGCCTCAACTGTAAAAGCAACGATCACCACACCCTTGCTGCTAAATGTCCCACTCGTAAAGACATTATGAAGAAGACCCAAGAAGCAGCACAGAAAAAGTCATCTTTAAAATCACCCACCTATGCTGCTATTACAAAACTTCAAGCTACCACAACAAAAATTCTCCAAGCTTCTACGCAACCTACTACTACCAACATCGCACCTGCCAGTGATCCAACCACCATCTACTACTGTATGATTTATGCACACATGCATAACGTTGCTGTTCCTGGGACTTTCAACACTTCCATTAATGAACTCTTCAAGTTAAACAACATGCCAGAGTTCAAATTCCCAGCTTCTCCACCATCTTCTCTGATACTCAACAACAACCAACATCCTGTTATTGTTTCTCCACCTGCAAACCACTCCCAAGCTGCTCCTACGCCACCACCAACATCTACTACTGACGTCACGCCAACAACAACCAATGAGAGCTCACCTCTGCCTCACACCACTACCACTGCCAAGAACCAATCAGCTGCCTCCCTACCAGTCAAGACACAGCCACCTCCCACCAATGTGAAACCTCCAACCACTCCTGCCATAAACCAATCAGCGTCCTTGTCTTCAACTCGCTCTACTTCTAAGACCCAATCACCACTCTCCACTGAACCTGCCGTCATTCCTGGAGTCCTATTCTACACTTCTCCACCGTTCAACGACAACATGCGTGCCCCTGAACTTCTCCACCGACTCCAAGACGGGACTGCCAAGTTCGTCTGTACTGATTACATCATCAAACTCGATTCAGTCCTCCTCAGCCTCGCTAACTATAAAAGTGACCAATCATTTGAAGTACTGTATATCGCTTCACAGCGAAGAAATACAACGCATTGCAAAACGGGAAACTGATCAAGTAAACTCCTCACCAACACATCACTGAAGTTCGTCCCTGCTCCTGCTGCCGCCCACATCGCACCTTTATAGGTGTCACATCTCATCGCCCCTGATTACTCGTTATCAAGACCTGCAGTACGTCAGTACCACTTGCTCCACAGTGGTTGGGCCACTGATCTTTCCTACCCTTCCTCCTCCACCTTCCCATCCTTTTCCAGAATTTCCATCCTTCTTCCTTCTCATCTCACCGATGTCTATCGGTCATCAAGCGTCAACATTTTCCTTGGAGGAGATGGTGCCCCTATATTCCTAAAACAACAATGTAGGAGTTAAGTTTCATGTCGTCGTTTTCTATCGCATAATTGCTTAACTTACTTGCTACACTTTATCGCTGGCTGGTGCTATAGCCTTTATCAACTTGTGAAGCTTCTTTGGACCCATGGTGACTTATTTCACAGTGACAATCACTAAACCAGCAATAAACACAATGAATTTATTGTGAAATGTTTGAATGAGCGAGCTGGGTAATGTTCTCTCAATGGTAAACAACGCTAGACTAGCTCAAGATGCCTGTGTGGCGAGGCGCGCAAGCGCGGGCAGGCGGACAGGTCTGGTACCCGGACCGATAGTCAGGGGAATGACCGGTTGGAGGGGGAAAATTTGACCGAAAAAAGCCATCGAAACTCGAATTGACCGATACTCAGACCGACCGAAAGTCAGGGGTCCACTGTACTCTCATACATTCCCCTCTTTGCTTCCACGGACAAAGTTCTTTGTCTCCACAGACTCTTAAGTGCACCACTTACCCTTTTACTATCATCAATTCTATGATTCACCTCATCGTTCATAGACCCATCTGCTGACACGTCCACTCCTAAATATCTGAATACATACATTCACCTCCTCCATTCTCTCTCCCTCCAATCTGATATCCAATCTTTCATCACCTAATCTTTTTTTATCCTCATCATAGTAAAAGAAAAATGAAAGTTTCTCTTTTTAAATTTAGCAATGTATGCAGGAGAAGGGGTTACTAGTCCCTTGCTCCCGGCATTGTAGTCGCCTCTTACGACACGCATTGCTTACAGAGGAAGAATTCTGTTCCACTTCTCCAACCACTTCTCCATGGAGAAGTGAGTGTTGTAATGACAAAATTAGATACATTATCTTAACTGTTGTATACTGGACATTAGGTATACACATTATTCAGGCTGTCATATGCTGTATCATCATATTATGGAAATAATTATCTCACATGTGTTTTCTTATTAGGCATGGGAAGACACATTTATCAACTGGGAAAATTCCACGAAGATGTTAGTATCGTATCCCAAGGCCAAACAAGAGGAAGGGCAAATTTCTGATAGTTTTCCTCGTTCAGTATGTAAGAGAAGAGCATCACACCAAAGCACTGAACATGAAATGGAGGTAAGACATGACAGGTACTCTGATTTTTATAGTTGTTTGTCATGGAATGTGGTGAACATTAATTGTTATCAGTACCTGCAGTAGCATACGTGCATTATTCTTTGTACAAGATAATAGCTATAACACACTGCATTATTTGTAGTATAGTTTTTCTGAAGGAGGGGTGGAGATAATTCAGTATGGAAAGGCATCTGAACTGTAGTATCATTATGCCTCTGGCAAGACAATGATGGAATGAGTGATGGTGAAAATGTTTCTTCTTTTTTGGGTTACTTATTTTTAAATGAATCACAAAATCGTAATGACACGATTGCAAACAAAACACTGTATGGGTGGGGGATTGAACTCGCGGCAAGTGAGTCGTTAAACTCCAGGCCAGCGTGTGTAGGCAGCTGGTGCAGTGGCTTATATGCTGGCCTGGAGTTTTATGACACACTTGCCACGAGTTCAAGCCCCACTTGTACAGTGGTTTCTTAAATGAAGTTTAAATTTATATATTACTGGTATTAAATGTCACAGGTCATTGGTCCATGCAATATTTGTAATTTTTTCTCTCAATTATGAGTATGTACAGTATGGTACAACTAAATTGTAACCAGTACACACACAACCCGCACATATAAAAGGGAGGAGCTTACGACGACGTTTCGGCCCGACTTTGTAAATGTGACTTTGTAAATGGTCCAAGTCGGGCCGAAACGTCGTCGTAAGCTCCTACCTTTTATATGTGCGGGTTGTGTGTGTATTGTTCCAGTCACGGTATTGTGCCTTTTTTGTTATAAATTGTAACCAGATTAAGAGGAGTGTAGTTTTTTGATTGTATGTGTGTGCATCATCACTGCACCATTTAAAAGACTTGGCTATACAAAAAGGTCAGACAAGAGCCATAGTTACTGTAGAGCTAAAAAACGAAAGCAACATAATGGAAATTAAAGCAAAATTGTTAATTCCTAATCAACAAAATTGTACCTAATTGCTCTGATTAAGTAATTTTATAACCTGTAACATAGGACTAGTTAAAAAAAAATTTCATTGAGTGGACAAACATGCACAACACCATTCAGTAGTTTCATAAATGTTAGCTAGTTACTAAGCCAGCATGTGGTAAATCAAAGTCACAAAGACAGAGCAAGCCTTTATTAACAGTGTTCACTTGGAGTTTTATCAAGTTGATAAAACTCATTCAGTGGTGCAGTGTTTAACCCTTAAACTGTCCACACGTAGATATACGTTCACTCGCATAGCTGACCGAACGTAGATCTACGTTTTTTTTCAAATGCTTTTAACCTTGCCACGATAAGCCTGAGTTGCCTAGAGATTAGAGAATGGGTCTGTGCACTCAGTGTGTGTAGTATTACAAAATGTGGGAATGACAAACAAAATGCACTCTTCATTTTAAAGAAAAAGAACAATTTATTTTTTTCTCAAAATACTCGGTCAGCTACGCGAGTGAACGTATATCTACGTGTGGACAGTTTAAGGGTTAATAAATTCCCCGTCTTTGTTGTACCAGTGTTTTGGAATGTTAAGGTCCATAATCTTAAATTTGCTAGGAAGCTGCTTTTATTTATGCAGTACGATTTTGTTAACACACTGGCCATCTCTTACTGAGACAGGGGGACTGGAAAAAGAAGTAAAGTAAAGTAAAGTAAATTTTATTTCATTGCATTTTTACATAGATATTTGTAGTTACAATTATAAACTAAAGTGCAAGGAGAGCTTTTACATAGATATTGGTAGTTACAATTATAAACTGAAGTGCAAGGAGAGCCACTGACATGCCATGGCATTAGGGGCAGTTTAATCTAATGACTTATAGACTATGTATATAATATTAGGGAAATTGATTGAGTTTATTCTGGTTATAAATTTGATTTCAAGTTACAATATGATGATGATATAATGTTATAATTACAATATGAAGATATTAAATGGTAACAAGTGTTTAGGAGGATGGTAATATAAAATTGAGAGTATCTTAAGGAAAAAACATTGAGCATTTTTGAAAGTAATTTATAGTATGAGGATTTAGTTTTGGGTGAGTAGGGGGTAACATAATATTAACATATTAGTAAAATTGAAATTGTATTATGGGATAATAATATTGAGCATTTTTGAAAATAGTTTACAGTATGAATATTTAGTTTAGGGTGAGGAGGTGGTTTTTGAGAAGAGTCTTAAATTTATTTTCAGACAACAAAAAAAGGCACAATACCGTGACTGGAACAATACACACACAACCCGCACATATAAAAAGAGAGGAGCTTACGATGACGTTTCGGCCCGACTTGGACCATTTACAAAGTCACACTAACACAGAACAGGTGGAAGGAGTATTTATAGGCAGGCAGACAGGGGAAGGGTACAAGAGAGAGGGGTAATAATGGAGGTAGTAGTAATAAATGAAAGTAATTTATAGTATGAGGATTTAGTTTTGGGTGAGTAGGGGGTAACATAATATTAACATATTAGTAAAATTGAAATTGTATTATGGGATAATAATATTGAGCATTTTTGAAAATAGTTTACAGTATGAATATTTAGTTTAGGGTGAGGAGGTGGTTTTTGAGAAGAGTCTTAAATTTATTTTCAGACAACAAAAAAAGGCACAATACCGTGACTGGAACAATACACACACAACCCGCACATATAAAAAGAGAGGAGCTTACGATGACGTTTCGGCCCGACTTGGACCATTTACAAAGTCACACTAACACAGAACAGGTGGAAGGAGTATTTATAGGCAGGCAGACAGGGGGAGGGTACAAGAGAGAGGGGTAATAATGGAGGTAGTAGTGGAAGTGATAGTAGTAGTAGTGGAGACAGTCATATTCTAGGAAAGGAGCACTGCAAAGAAGCTGGCGGCCCGCATGGGTTGGACGAGAACACAGAGGGAGGAAAAGACGAATAAAAAGAAGGACAAATACAAGGCAAAAGAAAAGAAAGAAAAAAAAACCATAGGAGAAAAAGGAGAAGGGGGAAGAGATGAAAGGGGAATCTGATACGACTTAACTCAGGATATCCTATGAATAATTTTGACACAGTTTTACCTTCCCACTCAACCAGGAATTAAAAGTATAATCTGTAGACCTTCCAGTAATATTCAGCATTGTTGTGCTCATTATAAATGAACAAAAACCAAGGAATAGATTGTTTAAAAGAAAATCTAACCTGTATGTGGTACATCATACAGTAGGCAGTAATTCAAGATAATAGATTAGAATTTGTAGCTCAAAAAATGAAGAGTGACTTCTACACCAGTTTGACTAGTATACCATGTTATGATATAATTCTTGCATTTTTTATATTTTTAACAGATTCAGGATCAAGTTAATGAGTGGGCCAATATGACAGGATTTTTGTGTGCACTGGGTGGAGTTTGTTTGCTGGGTAAATCACCATCACGACCTCAGGGAGTTAGTCCAAGCTTGACTGTTGATGTTAGAAAACCTGCTGTGTTGCCCAATACCAATCAGGACATGCAGTACTGTCCTGTCACACAGTAAGTGTAAAAGATGAAAATTACATTGATATTATTTACTAATTTTATTTTATTTATTATTTATTTAAGAATATTACCTCATTTGTTATGAATTAATCTGAGTTCATAGACTATAGGGCTTTGAGGGAGGTAAGAATAGATTTACTGCTAAATCTTCTGGGCTGGGGGGAGGTGTTCAGTTGGGTTACAGTTACTTCGTCTGAAGGAAAACATGTTCAGAAGTACTGTTTCCGAAGTCCCATAGCCGAAGCGGTAGAGCGTTGGACCTGTCAATTTTAGGACCATAGTTCAAGCCTCCCATCCTTCTTTCTGTTTATTCATTGATAGTTATTACAACTTAATCTGAGTTCATGTATATATATTTTTTGTACATGTATGGTATACAATACCAACAAGATGAAGAATTAGACACATGCAACATCTGGGTACAGTAGTACCTCGATATTTGAACTTAATCCGTTCCAGGAGGCTGTTTGAATAGTGAGTTGTATACAAGCACCAATCTTCATGCCTGTGCTTTAGACTCTTCAAGACTACAGTACTTTTCACCAACTCCAAGGCTGAGGGACTGATTAAATTGTCTTTTGTATATAGTTCTATGGCCTTGAATTTGTATTGATGAAGCCACTGGATGGCAAAACGTCTACAATAATGATACCCAGAAGTTGCGCACACATTTAATTCCCCTCTTGGGTATGAGTCTTCCCAGGAGGGGCTGGAGAGAAGGCTTAAAGGAAGTTTTGAGTGCTAGGGGCTTTAGTATCCAGCAGGCTGGTGTGAGTATGTTAGTTGGGAATGAATGGAGAAAAGTAGCTTTTATGGCTTATAGTGTTGCGTGTGAGCAAAGGTGACATTTATGAAGGGACTCAGAGAAACAGATTAGCCAGACTTGAGTCCTGGAGGTGGAAAGTCCAGTGCAAGCACTCTGAAAAAGGGGTGGGTATGTTGCAGTTTAGAGGGTCATCAGAGCTGTGATGTCAGCATGCTTCTAGCAGGACAGTGATTAACCCTTTCAGGGTTGAGACCCCCGATCCTTAACTCGTTTTCAGGGTCGAAACATTTTCGGAATTTTTTTTTTTTTTTTTTCTTGTGAAATGATAGAGCATCTTTTTCCGATCATAATGACACCAAAATTATGAAATTTGATGAAAAAATAATGAAATCATGCTCTTACAAAGTTAGCGGTATCGACGATATTTACGCATCGGCGATTTCGCCCACTTTGAGCCCTATTTTCGGCCAATTCCATTGTCTCAGTCTACTAAAATTATAGCTATTTTTCTAGAATTCCATTTGTTCTATCGATTGAATACAAGAAACCCCCAATTTATCGATTTCAACAATGCAATAAAGTGGTCAGAAATTGGAAATTTGGCCAATTTCACACAAATTTCAAAAGATGCCAATTTCAAAATAGGGACAAGAATAAACAAGACAGACATTCCTGGCACTAAAATAAAACATTACTTTTGCTTTCCATTTTGAATTTTTATTCTCACAAAAAATAGTAGATTTTCTGTTATGTATACTACTGCATCATTGTAAAAGCGGTATAAATAATATCAGTGCACTTGTGCAAGAATATTAGACTCATCAGTTGATGTGTATTGGACGCGTGGCATGATTGTTTACTCTTCAACATTGGCAAAAATCGAACATTTTCGCTACTTTGCGCTCAATTTCAAGGTACTTGTTATCGTGAAACCAATCAAAATTATCTCTTTTTTTGTAATATATCTTCCATTCTATCAAATGAAACCAAGAAAATGAGAATACAACAATAAATACCATACGAAAATTGACTGCAAAGTCGCTGTTTTAAACCAAAAACACAGTCAAAGTTTTTTTTTTCCTCATTATGCACTGTGTACTGCAGGATTTTTTTATACTGTGCACACTGACTGCACAGACCCATTCTCTCACATCTATGCCTCCCACTTGATTTGAGGGTGCTAGAATTTATGCGTACTAGTACGTCAAACACCCTGGTGCGTAAGATGTACTAGTACGTCAAAAACCCTGAAAGGGTTAAATGAATGACAGTGAAAGATTTTTCCCTTTTTTGGGTAACCCTACCTTAGAGTGAGTGTGAGAGAGTGAGTGTGAGAGAGTGAGTGTGAGAGAGTGAGTGTGAGAGAGTGAGTGTGAGAGAGTGAGTGTGAGAGAGTGAGTGTGAGAGAGTGAGTGTGAGAGAGTGAGTGTGAGAGAGTGAGGTGTGAGAGAGTGAGTGTGAGAGAGTGAGGTGAGAAGTGAGTGAGAGTGAGTGTGAGAGAGTGAGTGTGAGAGAGTGAGTGTGAGAGAGTGAGTGTGAGAGAGTGAGTGTGAGAGAGTGAGTGTGAGAGAGTGAGTGTGAGAGAGTGAGGGTGTGAGAGAGTGAGTGTGAGAGAGTGAGTGTGAGAGAGTGAGTGTGAGAGAGTGAGTGTGAGGAGTGAGTGTGAGAGGTGAGGTGAGAGAGGAGTGTGAGAGAGAGGGAGAGAGTGAGTGTGAGAGTGAGTGGAGAGAGTGAGGAGAGAGTGAGGTGAGAGAGTGTGAAGGTGGTGAGAGAGTGAGTGTGAGAGTGGGTGGTGAGAGAGTGAGTGTGAGAGAGTGAGGGTGAGAGAGTGAGGGTGAGAGAGTGTGTGAGAGAGAGAGAGTGTGAGAGAGAGTGAGTACTCACCTATTTGTGGTTGTAGGGGTCGATTCATAGCTCCTGGCCCTGCCTCTTCATTGATTGCTACTAGGTCCTCTTCCTGCTCCATGAGCTTTATCAAACCTCGTCTTAAAACTATGTTCATATGGTTCCTGCCTCCACTACATCACTTTCTAGGCTATTCCACTTACTGACAACTCTATGACTGAAGAAATGCTTCCTAACATACCTTTGACTCATCTGAGTCTTCAACTTCCAATTGTGACCCCTTGTTTCTGTGTCCCATCTCTGGAACATCCTGTCTCTGTCCACCTTATCTATTCCTCGCAGTATTTTATATGTCGTTATCATGTCTTCCCTAACCCTCCTGTCCTCCAGTGTTGTCAGGCCGATTTCCCTTAACCTTTCTTCGTAGGACAATTCCCTTAGCTCTGGGACTAGTCTTGTTGCAAACCTTTGCACTTTCTCTAATTTCTTGACGTGCTTGACCAGGTGTGGGTTCCAAACTGGTGCTGCATACTCCAGTATGGGCCTGATGTATATGGTGTACAGAGTCTTGAACGATTCCTTAATGAGGTTTGCCAGATGCCTGTATGCTGCAGCAGTTTTCTGATTGATGTGTGGCTCAGGAGATGTACTCGGTATTATACTCACCCCAAGATCTTTTTCCTTGAGTGAGGTTTGCAGTCTTTGGCCACCTAGACTATATTCTGTCTGCGGTCTTCTTTGCCCTTCCCTGATCTTCATGTCTTTGCATTTGGCAGTGTTAAATTCAAGGAGCCAGTTACTTTACCAGGCTTGTAGCCTGTCCAGGTCTCCTTGTAGTACTGCCTGATCCTCGACTGATTTAATTCTTCTCATTAACTTCACATCACCTGCAAATATGGACACTTCTGAGTCTATCCTTTCTGTTATGTCATTCACATATACCAAAAACAGCACAGGTCCTAGGACTGACCCCTGTGGAACCTCGCTCGTCACTGGTGCCCACTCTGACACCTCGTCACGTACCATGACTCGTTGCCTCCCTGTCAGATATTCTCTGATCCATTGCAGTGCCTTTCCTGTTACGTGTGCCTTATCCTCTAGCTTTTGCATTAACCTCTTGTGAGGAACTGTGTCGAAGGCCTTCTTGTAGTCCAAGAAAATGCAGTCTATCCACCCCTCTCTCTCATTACCTTGTTATAAAACTCCAGTAGGTGTATGACATAGGATTTTCCTTCCCTGAAACCGTGCTGGTTGTTGTTTACAAGCTTGTGTCTTTCTAGGTGCTCCACCACTCTCCTCCTGATGATCTTCTCCATGACTTTGCATAATATACACATCAGTGACACAGGTCTGTAGTTTAATGACTTGTGCCTGTCTCCTTTCTTAAAAATTGGGACTACATTTGCCATCTTCCACACCTCAGGTAGTTGCCCAGTTTCAATGGATGTGTTGAAGATTTTTGTTAGTGGCACACACAACATCTCTGCTCCCTCTCTAAGGATCCGCGGAGAGATGTTGTCTGGTCCCACCGCCTTTAAGGTATCAAGTTCACATAGCAGTTTCTTCACCTCCTCCTCGGTTGTGTGTATTTCATCCAGCACTTGTTGGTGTACCTCCCTATTCTGAATTCCTGGAGTCTTTCCTGTCTCCACTATAAATACTTCTTTAAATCTCATGTTGAGCTCCTCACATACCTCTTGGTCGTTTCTTGTGAACTCCCCACCTTCCTTCCTCAGCCTGATTACCTGGTCCTTGACTGTTGTTTTCCTCCTGATGTGGCTATACAACAGCTTTGGGTCAGACCTGACTTTTGATGCTATGTCATTTTCGTATTGTTGCTGAGCCTCCCTTCTTACCTGTGCCTATTCATTTTTGGCTCTTTGGTTAATCTCTTTATTTTCCTGGGTTCTTTGTCTTCTGTACTTTTTCCATTCTCTAGTGCACTTAGTTTTTGTCTTCCTACACCTTTGGGTGAACCAAGGACTCGTTCTGATCTTCCCACTTCTGTTTCCCTTGGGAACAAACCTCTCCTCTGCCTCCTTGCATTTTGTTGTCACATAGTCCATCATTTCTGTTACTGGTTTTCCTGCCAATTCTCTTTCCCACTGAATGTCTTGTAGGAAGTTCCTCATGCCTGTGTAGTCCCCCCTTTTGTAGTTTCGATTTTCCTGTCCTATTCCTGCTCCCCTCTCCACTTGTAGCTCAACTATACAGTGGTACCTCGACTTACGATATTTTTTCATTCCAGAATGCTGTTCAAGTGCCATTACCAAACGAATTTATCTCCTTAAGAAATGTTGTAAAATAGACTAGTCCTTTTAGACCCCCAAAATTACACTTACAAAAGCATTTAAAAAAATAAACTTACATAAAAGGGTGAGATTGGGGACCATCGTAAGTCGAGGTACCACTGTATAATCAAAACACAGAACCACATAATCACTAGCTCCAAGGGGCCTTTCGTACGTGATATCCTCGATGTCCAAACTACTCAAGGTGAATACTAGGTCCAGTCTTGCTGGATCATCCTCACCTCTCTCTCTCTGGTAGTGTGTCTAGCATGTTGATGCATGAGGTTTTCCAGTACCACATCCATCATCATGGCTCTCCATGATTCAGGACCCCCATGGGGCTCCAGGTTTTCCCAGTCAGTCTCCTTGTGATTGAAATCACCCATAACTAGTAACTTTGCTCTCCCCATGTGAGCTCTTCTGGCCACCTCGGCTAGTGTGCCTACCATTGCTATGTTGCTTTTGCCGTATTCTTCTCTTGGCCTCCTGCAGTTCTGTGACGGGTTGTACATTACAGCAATTACCACGGTATGGCCCTCAGACTAGATTATTCCTACAATGTAGTTCCTTTCGCCCATTCCATCCATTTCCTCAAATCCCCCGTGAAACTCCTCCTTCCCCTCTGCTCCCTCTATCTTTGATATCCGGGTAGAAAGATTGCATCTGTTATCCTGGTGAGTTTCGTTTCTGTGAGTGCTATTATGTCTGGGGATGTCTCCTTGATTCTTTCATGCCACTCCTCACATTTATTTGTTATTCCATCTGCATTTGTATACCAAATAATCAACTTCTTTTCTAAAACTGTAGTCTGGGGGTACGTTGGGGTTGGGAAAGCGGGAGACCTGATGAGGAACTATGGGTGGTTGCTGTGAAGGTGGAATTTTTAATGAGGTGGGTGGGTGGGAGCATTGGGTATGGCATGTGAAGGTTGTCGCCAATCTTCTCAGGAAAAGTATAATAGAAAAAGACTAATAACAAGAAAAATAAACACTTTATTTTAATAGAATGAAATTTAAATAATAAATACGTAAATATGATTATAATAATCCTATCTTAAGAAAAATGAAAAATTAAAACAAAAAAAATATATATATGATCCAAAGCTAGATATTTACAGCTGTGATCTTAACACTGAAGCAATGAATCCATGTGATGACTCCGTGGTGGTGGTATTGTTGTTGTTGTTGCCTCGATGTTTTCCACAAATCCAACAGTTTTCCAAACTTTCACAATGTCACAAATGATGTCAGGGACTCAGTTGAAAGTTGTCCCCTAGTGACGTCCAGTTGCCTGATGTTTCTAGTGTGTACTGAGGTACTACTGGTGTAGTGCAGAATTGGTAGAACGACTGTTTCTCAATTGGTGAGTACGCCGGCCCCCCACTCAGCCTTGAATCCGATGATCCGAGTTGAAACAGAGGACTGTGAAAGAAACCACAATAATTACTCACCACTCTAGCATTAATTTACATAGTAGGCATAAGGCCTTTAAAAGAAATGGCAAAACTGTAATAATTAACTCTACCAAAAACCAAGGCAGGACAAAGAAGTGAATGTTGTTAAACATGAGTGAAGCTCCAAAATAATTAAAGAGTGAAGCTCTTAAGCATAAAATAATGAAGATACGAGCAGCCGTGAAGTACTTACAGTGAGATCGAGCGTGGTTAGTCGAGTGATTTCAACCGGTGGCCGGAGCCTAGCATTACACCTCTCACCGGGTGAAAAAGGGGGGGGGGTATAGCAGCAGCGAGACACTCACCCCACCTTAACAAGCAAACTACCACTCAACCATCACTCTACATACCTTCACACTGTCATCACTCCTATCTATGGACTTTTCCCTCACAGGGAGACCTGATGAGGAACTATGGGTGGTTGCTGTGAAGGTGGAATTTTCAATGAGGTGGGTGGGTGGGATCATTGGGTATGGCATGTGTGTTTTGTGTTAGAATGTTTGGTTGCATTGGGGTTGTCCTGGTAAGGGGACTTCTGTAGGTGATTGTCAGGGAGGTTGTATTTGAGCTTCCTCCTGAGTCTGGGTTCTCCTGTCCATCTCCATCTTCATCTCCCTTTCCTCTTTTCATCTTTGTACCCTCTTTCAGTTTCTGCCTTTCTTCTCATGTTCTGTCACGGTCGAGATACACCCTCCGGTACGCTGACATGTCCCTTAGTCTTGCTTTCTAATGCAGGATCCTGTTTCGAGCCGATTCTGCCTTGAAAATCACTTTGACTGGCCGGATTCTTCCTCTTTCTATTCTCAGAAAATTTGCCAGCTGGGTCATGTCGTCATCTCCTATTGCTTTCATGATGCTTTCAATCGCTTTTTTCTCCCCTTGTCTTCTTGCTTTGTAAATTTCCCCTTCAACTTCCTGGAGCCCATAAACAAAGACTGATTTCTCTCTCTCATTCTCCCACTGCATATCCCTATGTATCCCCTGATTCGATTTAGTTGCCTCCATTGCAGCTTTCCTTTCTTCAATCTCTTCACTGTCTGTTGTCCTTGGGCCCAGTGTCCTGTCGTTTTCCCTTCTTAACTTTCCATGTGCACTGCTGTGGTCTGTTAGGGCTTCTACGTATAGCTTAGCTCTTCTTTTTTCTACACTCTCCTCGATTGTTCCTGATGTGATCCTCTCTTTTTCTCGGGCTCCATGATGGTCTGATAGGGCCTCTGCATGCAGTTTCACTCCTTCGTTCTCTACAGTTCCCTTATTTGTGACTGAGGTAGCAGTTTCTGATGCCATGTCCACATTGCTTTTTAGTTCTTTAGGCTGTTTCAGATTTTTCAGTTCCTCTTCTAATCTCTGTATTTTAGCCTCTGCTGCTGTGACTTGCATCTCTCACTTCCTGCTCTCTGCAGCTATCCTCTCCTCCATTTTCATGCTAAGCTTCTCTAGCTTCCTTCCCCACTTATGTTCCCTTTTCATGAGCTCTGGTGCCCAATCTTCCTTCGCAGACTCATCCTCCAGTCCCCTGGTTTTCCGTCCTGCTCTCTGGCAACCCATTTTTTTAGATGCCACAGAATGAAAAACTATGTATTTCAGTGTGGTTGTTTTGTGGTGTGATTGCCTGAGTGTTTGTGGGGGGGTGGAGGGAGGGAGAGAAGAAACTGGAGACTGGGGAAATGGAAGAGAGGTGGGGAGGGGGAAAGAGGGGGGAATATGAGGAGAGAGAGAAGGAGGGAGAAGCAGAGGGGAAGAGAGAGAATGGGAGAGGGAGAAGAAGGAGGGTGAGAGAGGGGGGATCAGGGAAGGGAGTGGGGGAGAGGTGGAGGGAGGGAGCAGGGGAAAAGTGTGTGGGGGTCTGTATGTGTAGGTCTGTGTGTGTGTGTGTTTGTGGAACTATATGAGTGTGGGTTTATTAAATGTGTGAAAAGTAGTGGTGAAATTGTGTGTTATGGTGTATGTGGAGTCTGCGAGTGACACATCGTTTACAGTGCTCCTCTACCTGACCTGACCTGACCTGACTCACACCTGACCTACCCACACCTGCCTACCAGTTAATGTATTCTATGCTTCACCTGTCTGCTCGCCCTGTTCTTCTAAAAATTACCAATTGCTATTCGTTACCGAATACTTGATATCCTATTCCTTATCGTACTGGGAGAGTTGGACTGTTCACAAACAGCTTGGCGGTTAGTTAATTGGAACTCACACCCGACTCCCCGAAAACCATGCATAGGTGAGATACTTGTAATGCAGCCTGTAGATTGTCCAACTCGATGTGATATCCTGGCGTATATCCACTTTCGTTTCTTGTCGATATATAATATAACCTATTTACTGTATTTCTTTCACTTTTCACATATTTATTTCACTTTATTATATTTGGTGACACATGTGGCAACGTCGCCTGGAGCACACTAGGCCTGCCCACTCTGATTTCGCCACCAGATATCACTTTCTGGTTCACTTATAAAATTGTGGCTCTCCCCACACTTATGTGGCTCAGGGCAACTTGTAAATCACTTCAAGGATTGTTCACTACCCTGACACACTTAATGACCCCTGCAGTATCCTTGGGTAGCCTTCAAAAACACGTATATTCGCGGAGCACTAAAGTTGTGACTCGCGCACACGGTGTCCCTACTCTGTGTGTGTGTGTGTGTGTACTCACCTAATTGTGGTTGCAGGGGTCGAGACTCAGGTGTGTGTGTGTGTGTGTGTGTGTGTTGTTTGTTTGTTTGTTTTAGTTACCATTTTGTCCTAGGCACATGTCGATTAGACACTAGGCCTGTTGTATGTATGTGTGTGTGTGTGTGTAACGAAACACTTCAAAATGTTTCGGCCCCGGCGGGAATTGAACCCGGGCCCTCCGTGCTTGAAGCGTGTGTGTGTGTGTGTGTGTGTGTTACCATTTTTGCCCTAGGCACATGTCGATTAGACACTAGGCCTGTTGTATGTATGTGTGTGTGTAACAAAACACTTCAAAATGTTTCGGCCCCGCCGGGAATTGAACCCGGGCCCTCCGTGCGTGAAGCAAGAGCGCTAGTGTGTGTGTGAGAGTGAGTGAGAGAATAAATGAATTAAAAAAAATAAAGAACTGCAGGCTAACAGTATGCCTAGTATACAGTGATTTTCTCTTAAATTCCAACTAGGCATGTTTATCTGCATCATTATTACACAAATTACCTATTCAACCATATTTTTTGTCTGTTATGGATAATCATTTATATATTTTTTTTTTTTCATAGATTTGTTGGCCATCTCCTGAAACTTCTGGTGTGTAACAATGAAAGGTTTGGGACACAGATTCAAAAACATGTGAAGGAATTGGTGGGGCATGAGATGTCACCTCTACTCTATCCCATCCTCTTTGATCAGACCAAGGTCATTGTTGATAAGTTCTTTGATCAACAGGGACAGGTAAGATTATAGTGTGCCTTATTGAACTATGATTGTTCAGTGTTGTTAATGATAGTTCAGCGTTGCCTTGTTAATGATAGTTCAGTATTACCCTGTTAATGATAGTACATTGTTACCTTGTTAATGATTGTTCAGTGTTATCTTGTTAACAGTGGTTCACATTGATACCTTATTAAAGATAGTTTGCATTGATATCTTGTAAAATACAGTTCATATTCATTTTTTTTTTTCAACAAGTCGGCCGTCTCCCACCGAGGCAGGGTGAAAAGAAAATCCCCAAAAATTCAAATTCAAATTCAAATTCTTTATTTCATGTAATACAAGGTGGGGGGTACTTATAGTTATACATTAAAGTTGATATTACAAGATGGCCAATAATATGCCTAGGTATGCCTAGGCTTTTCAGGCAGTCTTATGATAGGTCTTACTCAATAGCTATACAATGGATATACAGATTGTAAGGTTAGGTTTACAAAATTTAGGTACTGGAATTTAAACATTGAGAATTTAACAATTAGTATAAAAAGTTAGCAATTAGTTTATATATTAATGATAAAGGTGATATATTGGCATAATATAGATTCTATATTGGAGTATCTTAGGCAAACTTATGACTAGCTTAAGTATTATGGAGCAATAGTTGTATTAGAATTTTGGTTAGAACTGTGCAAATTAAGGGGAATCACAGATATCAATAAGTGTATTTTGCTGTGGATATGTGCAAGATAAAGTAGTTTTCGTATGGTTAACTACCGGTTGGGTGCGTAAGTGAGATAAGATGTTTTTTAACGGTGCTTTTGAAAATGGAGGTTGTGTCTGCAGTTCTAGAGTTTTCAGGCAGGGAGTTCCAGATTTTAGGCCCTTTTATGCGCATTGAATTTTTGTATAGATTTAGTCGGACACGGGAATGTCAAAGAGATGTTTATGTCTGGTATTATGTCTATGGGTCCTGTCACAACTGTCAAGAAAGTGTTTTAGCTCAGGGTTAAAGTTGGAATTAATGGTTCTATAAATGTAGATAGCAGAGTAGTAAGTATGGATGTTCTGGACAGTGAGTAGGTTTAGGTCTTTGAAGAGTGGGGGGGTGTGCTGCCTAGCGTTGGATTGTGTGATAATTCTTACTGCGGCTTTTTGTTGGATTATTATTGGCTTTAGGTGGGTAATTGCTGTTGATCCCCATGCACAAATGGCATATGTGAGGTAGGGATAGATGAGTGAGTAGTATAGTGTGAGTAGGGCTGATTGTGGTACATAATACCGTATCTTAGAGAGGATCCCCACAGTTTTGGACACTTTCTTTGTTATGTGTTGGATATGGGTGCTGAATTTCAGGCTGCTGTCAAGGTGAAGGCCCAGGAACTTGCCCTCGTTATGTCTAGCAATAGGTGTAGAGTTGATCTTAATGTTTAATTGTGGATCATCTGTTCTGTTGCCAAACATAATATAGAAGGTCTTATCAGTGTTGAGTGTAAGTTTATTGGCAGTCATCCATGTTGATATTTTTATTAATTCGTCGTTAACAATGGTATTAAGCGTGGCAAGGTTTGTGTGGGAGATGACATAAGTTGTATCGTCAGCAAAGAGTATTGGTTTCAAGTGTTGTGATACATTGGGAAGATCATTGATGTATAAGAGGAAGAGCAGGGGACCAAGGACACTTCCTGCGGTACGCCGGTGTCTAGTGGTAGTGTCGTGGAGGATGTGTCTTTAATAGTGACATACTGGTACCTATTAGTGAGGTAGGATTTGAGGTATGCTAGTGCATGACCTCTTATTCCATAGTGGTCAAGTTTGTGGAGTAAGATGCCGTGGTTTACTGTGTCAAAAGCTTTCCTTAAGTCAATAAAAAGTCCTAGTGGATATTCCTTATTTTCAAGTGCTGTGTAAAGCAGGTCTATCATTTTTACTATTGCATCGTTAGTGCTTTTATTTTTCCTGAAGCCAAATTGGCAGGGGTTGAGTATGCTTTGTGTAGTTATAAACGAGTATAATCTCTTGTGCACAAGTTTCTCGAATATTTTGGATAGCAATGGTAGATTTGATATAGGCCTATAGTTATTTACGTCTGTAGGGTCACCACCTTTGTGTATTGGTGTAACCCTTGCTGTTTTGAGTAGTGTTGGGAAGGTGCTAGATTCTAATGATTTGTTAAAAAGTAAAGAAATAGGATATGAAAGGACATGAGCAGCTCGTTTGTATATTAACCCTTTCGGGGTCGGTGCCGTACTAGTACGTTTTACGAGGAGGGGTTGGTGCCGTACTAGTACGCCCAAATTCTAGCGGCCTCAATTTAAGCAGAAAACGTCTGGTAGGCATACATATGAAAGAATGGGTCTGTGTGGTCAGTGTGCGCAGTATAAAAATCCTGCAGTACACACTGCATAATGAGAGAAAAAAAAACTCTGACCGTTTTTTCGATTAAAACAGCGACTTTGCAGTCGATTTTCGTATGGTATTTATTGATGTATTCTCGTTTTCTTGGTCTCATTTGATAGAATGGAAGATATATTACAGAAATAGAGATGATTTTGATTGGTATGACAGTGACAAGTACCTTGAAATTGAGCTCAAAGTAGCAAAAATGTTCGATTTTTGACGATGTTCAAGAGTAAACAAATCACACCATGCCTCCAATACACATCAACTGGCGAGTCTTATATTCATGCACAAGTGCTCTGATATTATTTATACCATTTTTACAATGATGCAGTTGTATACATAACAGTAAATCTTCTATTTTTTGTGAGAATAAAAATTCAAAATGAAAAGCAAAAGTAATGGAACAGGGGCCTGGAGACGTGACTAATGAACAAAGAACATGTTATTTTAGTGCCAGGAATGTCTGCCTTGTTTACTCTGGACCCTATTTTGAAATTGGCATCGTTTGAAATTTGTGTGAAATTGGAAAATTGCCATTTTCTGACCACTATTTTGGGTAGATGAAATTGGTAAATAGGCGGTTTCTTGTACTCAATCGATAGAAGAAATGTAGTTTTAGCGAAATAGCTATAATTTTAGGAGACTGAAACATTGGAATTTGTCGAAAATAGGGCTCAAAGTGGGCAAAATCGCTGATGCGTAAGTGTCATGGCTACCGCTAACTTCGCGAAAGCATAATTCCGTTAGTTTTCGATCAAATTTCATAATTTTGGTGGCGTTATGATCGGAAAACGATTCTCTATCATTTCATAAGAAAAAATTAATTTTGTTTTTTCCAAAAAAATTTCGACCCCAGGAACACTTTCCTGAGAAGGCCTGTCGACCCCCAAAGGGTTAAGGGTGGAACTTGAGACAGATGTCCTGATTTATTTTTAAGTGACTTGATTATCATGGAGACTTCAGTGGGTTCTGTAGGTGCAAGATATAAGGAGGATGGGAAATTCCCATCTAGGTAATCACTTGCTCGGGCATTGGTATCTGGAATTTTACTGGCAAGATTTGATCCTATAGTTGAGAAGAAGTCATTTATCTTGTTTACTGTATCAATAGGCTGTAGTGGTGTTTCGTTTGGTTTAGTTAGGACAATATCCCTATTTTTTTTCAGTTTGTGGGTGCCCATAATCTGTGAGAGTGTTTTCCAGGTCTTTTTTATATCTCCTCTTGTTTCAGTGAATCTGCTGGAGTAGTACAATTGTTTGGCTTTTTTATTAGTTTGGTGAGAACTGATGAATAGTGTTTAACAAACTCCTTATGTATGAATCCCCGTCTATATTGCTTCTCATATTGATGTTTCTTGTTAATGGATTTTAGTAAGTTGTTAGTTAGCCATGGGCAGCCTAACCGTTTATTCGTAATCTGTTTCATTTTTATAGGACAATGTTTGTTGTATAGTCTATGTAATTTATTAAGAAAGGTGTCTGTCCACTCATCGATACCCTTGGCATTTGGGAATTCTATAGCCCAGTCAACTGTGTCTAGCTCTGTTGTGAAGTTATTTATTGAAGCTTGGTCATGGAGTCGGAATGAAACTTTGGTGTATTCTAGGGGCGGTTTACTAATGTTTGTTAAGAGGAAGGTGGGGTAGTGGTCTGTGGTGCTGTCTGTTATTATCCCCGATTTAAGGGGGGCTAGGATATTGGTCCATATATGGTCGATTATGGTTGCACTCGTATCAGTAAGCCTAGTTGGTTTAGTTATTGTTGGTATGAGAAGTGTGTTGTTCATATTGTTGATGAAATCGGTTACTGGCTGGTCATCTGGTAGGCCAAGGTTGATGTTGAAGTCTCCAGCTAAGATAAGGTGGTGTTTGTTCAATTGGTTGTTTGTTATTTGTGTTTTTAGTTGATCGCTAAAACTTGGGATGTTTGTATGAGGCATCCGGTAAATGGCCCCGATGGTTATGGGAGTCTTAAAAGAAAATACTTTAATCATCATTCAACACTTTCACCTCACTCATACATAATCACTGTCTTTGCATAGGCGCTCAGATTCTACAGTTTAGAATAGTCCCTCCAAACTGTCACTATCCCAGACCCCTCCTTTAAAGTGCAGGCATTGTACTTCCCATTTCCAGGACTCAAGTCCGGCTAAATCTATAATAACCGATTTCCCTGAATCCCTTCACTAAATATTACCCTGCTCACACTCCAACAGCTCGTCAGGTCCCAAAAACCATTCGTCTCCATTCACTCTTATCTAACACGCTCACACATGCTTGCTGGAAGTCCAAGCCCCTCGCCCACAAAACCTTCTTTACCCAATCCCTCCAACCTTTTCGAGGACGACCCCTACCCTTCCTTCCTTACCCTACAGATTTATACGCTCTCCAAGTCATTCTACTTTGATCCATTCTCTCTAAATGACCAAACCACCTCAACAACCCCTCTTCAGCCCTCTGACCAATACTTTTATTAACTACACACCTCCTCCTAATTTCCACACTCCGAATTCTCTGCATAATATTTACACAACACATTGCTCTTAGACAGGACATCTCCACTGCCTCCAGCCTCCTCCTCGCTGCAGCATTTACAACCCATGCTTCACACTCATATAAGAGTGTTGGTACCACTGTACTTTCATACATTCCCTTCTTTGTCTCCATAGATAATGCTTTTTGTCTCCACAGATACCTCAATGCACCACTCACCTTTTTTCCTTCATCAATTCTATGGTTAACCTCATCCTTCATAAACCCATCTGCTGACAAGTCAACTCCCAAATACAGTGGTCCCCCGAGTTTCGTAAAACTTCACTCCAGAAGCCTGCCCAAGCGCCATTACCGAACGAATTTACTCCCTTAAGGAAAAATGTCATGTAGGTTAGGCTATTTCAGACCCCCAAAAATACACTTCCACAAGCACTTACAATATTAAACTTACATAATTGTACGATTTCCGGGGTGTATGAAACTCGGGGGACCACTGTATTTGAAAACATTCACTTCTTCCATACTCCCTCTCTCTAATGTGATATCCAATTTTTCTTAATCTGAATTGTTTGATACCCTCATCACCTTACTCTTACAGTGGTCCCCTGCCTAACGAACACCTTGGAAATTGTACAATTATGTAAGTATAATATTGTAAGTGCTCGTGGAAGTGTATTTTTGGGGGTCTGAAATAGACTAACCTACATGACATTATTTATTAAGGAAGTAAATTCGTTCGATAATGGCACTTGAGCAGGCTTCTGGAATGAATTTTGCTTGTTAGGCGGGGGACCATTGTATCTTTGTTCACTTTCAACTTTCTACCTATATACACACATTCATACTTTGTTAAATATAGTTCACATTCATACCTTTTTAAATATACAGTGGACCCTCGAGTTTCATGATTAATCCGTTCCAGAGAGTCTGCCAAAGGGCAAAATTCACGAATGGCAAAACCATTTTCCCTATAAGAAATACTGTAATGTAAATCCAATTAATCTGTTTCAGACACCCAAAAGTATTAACAAAAAATATTTTTTTTAGAGATTAAATATAGATTTACATACAGAAAACAATGATAAATAATTTTTTTTTTTTCAACAAGTCGGCTGTCTCCCATCGAGGCAGGGTGACCCAAAAAGAAAGAATATCCCCAAAAAAGAAAATACTTTCATCATCATTCAACACTTTCACCACACTCATACATAATCACTGTCTTTGCAGAGGCGCTCAGATATGACAGCTGAGAATAGTCCCTCCCAGCTGTCACTATCCCAGACCCCTCCTTTAAAGTGCAGGCATTGTACTTCCCATTTCCAGGACTCAAGTCCATTTGCAACCCATGCTTCACACCCATATAAGAGTGTTGGTACCACTATACTTTCGTACATTCCCTTCTTTGGCTCCATGGATAACGTTTTTTGTCTCCACAGATACCTCAACGCACCACTCACCTTTTTTCCTTCATCAATTCTATGGTTAACCTCATCCTTCATAAACCCATCCGCTGACACGTCAACTCCCAAATATCTGAAAACATTTACTTCTTCCATAATCCCTCTTTCCAATGTGATATCCAATTTTTCTTTATTTAAATCGTTTGATACCCTCATCACCTTACTCTTATCTATGTTCACTTTTAACTTTCTACCTTTACACACTCTCCCAAACTCGTCCACTAACCTTTGCAACTTTTCTTTAGAATCTCCCATAAGCACAGTATCATCAGCAAAAAGTAACTGTGTTAACTCCCATTTTGCATTTAATTATCCATAATTTAATCCCACCCCTCTCCCCAACACTCTAGCATTTACTTCTTTTACAACCCCATGTATAAATATATTAAACAACCATGGTGACATTACACATCCCTGTCTAAGACCTACTTTTACCGGGAAGTAATCTCCCTCTCTCATACACACCCTAACCTGAGCCTCACTATCCTCATAAAAATTCTTTACAGCCTTCAGTAACTTACTACCTATTCCATAAACTTGCAACATTTGCCACATTGCTCCCCTATCCACTCTATCATATGCCTTTTCTAAATCCATAAATGCAATAAAAACTTCTCTACCTTTATCTAAATACTGTTCACATATATGCTTCACTGTAAACACTTGATCTACACATCCCCTACCCACTCTAAAGCCTCCTTGCTCATCTGCAATCCTACTCTCTGTCTTACCTCTAATTCTTTCAATAATAACCCTGCCATACACTTTACCTGGTATACTCAGTAAACTTCTTTCTTCTTTCAACACGTCGGCCGTTTCCCACCAAGGCGGGGTGGCCCAAAAGGAAAAACGAAAGTTTCTCCTTTTACAATTAGTAATATACACAGAAGAAGGGGTTACTAGCCCCTTGCTCCCGGCATTTTAATTGCCTCTTACGACACGCATGGCTTACGGAGGAAGAATTCTGTTCCACTTCCCCATGGAGATAAGAGGAAATAAGAACAAGAACTAGTAAGAAAATAGAAGAAAACCCAGAGGGGTGTGTATATATATATGCTTGTACATGAATGTGTAGTGTGACCTAAGTGTAAGTAGAAGTAACAAGACATACCTGAAATCATGCATGTTTATGAGACAGAAAAAAGACACCAGCAATCCTACCATCATGTAAAACAAATACAGGCTTTCGTTTTACACTCACTTGGCAGGACGGTAGTACCTCCCTGGGCGGCTGCTGTCTACCAACCTACTACCTACACTCAGTAAACTTATTCCCCTATAATTTTTACTCTCTCTTTTATCCCCCTTCCCTTTATATAAAGGAACTATGCATGCTCTCTGCCAATCCCTAGGTACTTTCCCCTCTTTCATACATTTATTAAACAAAAATACCAACCACTCCAGCACTATATCCCCCCCTGCTTTTAACATTTCTGTCATGATCCCGTCAGTTCCAGCTGCTTTACCCCCTTTCATTCTACGTAATGCCTCACGCACCTGCCCCACACTCACATCCTGCTCTTCTTCACTCCTAAACGATGTTGTACATCCCTGGCCAGTACATGAAATTACCGCCTCCCTTTTTTCATCGACATTTAAAAGTTCCTCAAAAATATTCCCGCCATCTACCCAATACCTCCAGCTCCCCATCTACTAACTCCCCTACTCTGTTTTTAACTGACAAATCCATTCGTTCCCTAGGCTTTCTTACCTTGTTTATCTCACTCCAAAATTTTTCTTGTTTTCAGCAAAATTTCTTGACAGAGCCTCTCCCATTCTTTCATCTGCTCTTGTTTTGCACTCTCTCACCACTCTCTTCACCTTTCTTTTACTCTCCATATACTCTGCTCTTCTATTAACACTTCAGTTTTGTAAAAACCTCTCATAAGCTACCTTTTTCTCTTTTATCACACCCTTTACTTCTTCATTCCACCACTCACTCCTCTTTCCTCCTGCACCCACCCTCCTATAGCCACAAACGTCTGCCCCACATTCTAATACTGCATTTTTAAAACTATCCCAACTCTCTTCTACCCCCCCCACTACTCATACTTGCACTAGCCCACCTTTCTGCCAATAGTTGCTTATATCTCACCCTAACTTCCTCCTCCCTTAGTTTATACACTTTTACCTCTCTCTTACTTGCTGTTGCCATTTTCTTTTTGTCCCATCTACCTTTTACTCTAACTGTAGCTACAACCAAATAATGATCTGATATATCCGTTGCCCCTCTATAAACATGTACATCTTGAAGCCTACCCATCAACCTTTTATCAACCAATACATAATCCAACAAACTACTTTCCTTACGTGCTATATCATACCTTGTATATTTATTTATCCTCTTTTTCATAAAATATAAAAGTAAAAAATATAAAAGTACATAATTTATATAAACAGTTTATTTCTTTACATTCTCTAGTGTATTATGATTTATTATGTTTTTATACAATAGTTCTTATTTATAAATACATTGTTTCAGTATTTTCCTTAGGAAACTAGTGATCTACTGCAGTTAGCCCACAAACACTCCATTTTCTCTTATAATAAGAACATGGGAAGATACAATACATAGTCAGTGGGAGAGTAAATGGCGGCGCTGCTGCCGCCACCATCACTCACCATATTATGACCTATTTTATTCATTCTAGAGTATATATCATGTTTCTGTATTGATAGACAAGCCGTAGAGTTGTTATTAGCGTTATATTGAAGTATTTTCTCCTGCCCCTGGGGTGTTTTTTTGGGGGCTGGAACAGATTAATGGCATTTCAGTTAATTTAAAATGAGGAAAATTGATTTGATATACATATGAGCAAATTGAGTTACGAGCTAGGTCATGGTACAGATTAAACTCGTAAGTCAAGGTTTCACTGTATTTATAATACTGGATATTATTAGTTCTTTTATATCATACTGCATTACTAATGTTTTTCCTTGTGTTTCAGGTAATTGTAAGTGAACTTAATACCCAATTTATTGAACATATAATATTCATAATGAAAAACGTGTTAGAGAACAAGACAGATCATCCTTCTGAGCATCTGGGTGTTACGTCTATTGAACCTATGATGTTGGCAATAGTGAGGTAAATATACTATTTCTATGTTTTGGTCTTGTTAGTATCTATTACATTATGTCCCTGTGTCTTTCCATACCCATGACCTTATTCCTTGTACCTGTCAGTATCCATCACATCCTGCCATGTGTTTGTTTATCCATATCCTCTCTTCATGTTTTGTCTAGGCGAGTGGTGCATCCAGTCTCCTCCAACATTCAAAGCTGCTAAAATGTCATTTATATAAATTGGCAGACATCTATTGCCTCGTATATATAATGTACTTAAAGCTGAATGAAAATTTATATTGTTTCTGATACAGTGGACCCTTGAAAATTGTCCCCCTTGAATATTGGCAAATTTGAAAATCGGCAACTTTTTCGCCAAAATATTGGCTTGATTTTTGTCCTTTGGCTTCAAAATCGGCATCCGAGCGGCCTCCCAGCCACCGCGGGCATACAAACACCATTCAGTGTCAGTCTGGCTTTGTATCTCGGCAAGTGACAATTAACTCACTCGTTCATACGATACATTTCTTAATATTTCATTCGTTTTAGTGCTTGCAACTGCTAAATAAGCCACCATGGGCCCAAAGAATGCTCCTAGTGCCAGCTCTTTGCTAAAGAAGGCGAGAAACATGATAGAATTCAAGAAAAAACACACCAGACAGGGTACTTCCCCACACCAGGCAGGGTACTTCCCCACACCAGGCAGGGTACTTCCCCACACAAACCAGCCAGGGTACTTTCCCACACAAACCAGCCAGGGTACTTCCCCACACAAACCAGCCAGGGTACTTCCCCACACCAAGCTCAAACAAATGTCTTATTTTAGGTTAAATGTTTTATTTTAAGTTAATATAGACATTTTCATTACTTCATCTATGATATTTTCTTCAAAATTATACAAGAAACATGTTACATATCATATAGCATATAAACATTGATACAATGTTAATATGCTATCAAGTGGTGAGTCGGGTGGAGAGTAAACATTATGTTTTCTCTGATGCAGCGTTAGAGAAAACTATAAATCTGGCGTCTGGTGCAATAACTGCCCTTCATATGCGTTTGTTTACAATTCTCGGCATGAATTATTCATTACTTCTCCCTTTGTTTATGATGGCATCTAAAGGTAGTTGTTAGAAACGATTAAACTCAGTGAACATGGTAATAATATGGCTGTTTAGTGTAATAATATGGCTGTTTAGTGTAATAATATGGCTGTGTAGTGAAGCCCCGGGTGGGGGGGCTACATACGTGTACCTATGTCTACAAGCTACCTAGACTGAATTTCTACAAAGAAATGCTACACACCTCTCTCCTTACATTAAGGTTACAAATATTTTAAAATAAGTAATGAATGTACTGTGGCAGTAAAAGACAAAGAAGGGAAGTAACCCCGGAAAAGGACTTGGTACCTGAAGTCCATGGAATGGAATTACCCTTCCAAACAATAGTAACTCTTCCATCCTCTACCCTCCTCCTGTCTTCCACACATCAACAACTCTTCAATAAAGGTAAGTGTCATGTTATTATTGTTTTATTCTTCATGTCTCATTGTTTTCTGTGTAGATAAATGTACATTTCATGTAAAAAAAATATTTTTTTAATACTTTTGGATGTCTGAAATGGATTAATTTGATTTACATTATTTCTTATGGGGAAAATGGTTTTGAAAATCGTCAATTTTGAATTTCGGCAGACACTCTGGATCGGATTAATGACAATTTTCAAGGGTCCACTGTATAATGTAACGTGGCTGTAAAGAGTTTTTATGAGGATAGTGAGGCTCAGGTTAGGGTGTGTAGGAGAGAGGGAGATTACTTCCCGGTAAAAGTAGGTCTTAGACGGTTGTGTAATGTCACCATGGTTGTTTAATATATTTATAGATGGGGTTGTAAAAGAAGTAAATGCTAGGGTGTTGGGGAGAGGGGTGGGATTAAATTATGGAGAATTAAATGCAAAATGGGAGTTGACACAGTTACTTTTTGCTGATGATACTGTGCTTATGGGAAATTCTAAAGAAAAGTTGCAAAGGTTAGTGGACGAGTTTGGGAGAGTGTGTAAAGGTAGAAAGTTAAAAGTGAACATAGATAAGAGTAAGGTGATGAGGGTATCAAACGATTTAAATAAAGAAAAATTGGATATCACATTGGAAAGAGGGATTATGGAAGAAGTAAATGTTTTCAGATATTTGGGAGTTGATGTGTCAGCGGATGGGTTTATGAAGGATGAGGTTAACCATAGAATTGATGAAGGAAAAAAGGTGAGTGGTGCATTGAGGTATCTGTGGAGACAAAAACGTTATCCATGGAGGCAAAGAAGGGAATGTACGAAAGTATAGTGGTACCAACACTCTTATATGGGTGTGAAGCATGGGTTGCAAATGCTGCAGCGAGGAGGAGGCTGGAGGCAGTGGAGATGTCCTGTCTAAGGGCAATGTGTGGTGTAAATATTATGCAGAAAATTCGGAATGTGGAAATTAGGAGAAGGTGTGGAGTTACTAAAAGTATTTGTCAGAGGGCTGAAGAGGGGTTGTTGAGGTGGTTTGGTCATTTAGAGAGAATGGATCAAAGTAGAATGACTTGGAGAGCGTATAAATCTGTAGGGGAAGGAAGGCGGGGTAGGGGTCGTCCTAGAAAAGGTTGGAGGGAAGGGGTAAAGGAGGTTTTGTGGGCGAGGGCTTGGACTTCCAGCAAGCATGTGTGAGCGTGTTAGATAGGAGTGAATGGAGACGAATGGTTTTTGGGACATGACGATCTGTTGGAGTGTGAGCAGGGTAACATTGTGTGAAGGGATTCAGGGAAACCAGTTAATTGATTTAGTTGGACTTGAGTCCTGGAAATGGGAAGTACAATGCCTGCACTTTAAAGGAGGGGTCTGAGATAGTGACAGCTGGGAGGGACTTTTCTCAGCTGTCGTATCTGAGCTCCTCTGCAAAGACAGTGATTATGTATGAGTGTGGTGAAAGTGTTGAATGATGATGAAAGTTTTTTCTTTTTGGGGATTTTCTTTCTTTTTGGGTCACCCTGCCTCGGTGGGAGACGGCCGACTTGTTGAAAAAAAAAAAAAACAAGACAAAGATCATAACAGCCAGGAAGATGACGGGGTGGGTATTGAGAACTTTCAAAACAAGGGAAATCGCTAGTGCTCCCTCACTTAGAATATTGCTCAGTGCTGATGGCCCCATTCAAAGCAGGAGAAATATCAGAGCTGGAACAAATACAGAGATCGTTTATGGCTCACATTGAGCCAGTGAAACATCTAAATTATTGGGAATGCCTACAAGTCTTGAACATGTACTCATTGGAACGGAGGAGAGAGATTATTATTATTAACACATTTGCCGATTCCCACCAAGACAGGGTGGCCCGAAAAAGAAAAACTTTCATCATCATTCACTCCATCACTGTCTTGCCAGAGGGGTGCTTTACACTACAGTTATAAAACTGCAGACACTGTACTTCCCATCTCCAGGACTCAAGTCCGGCCTGCAGGTTTCCCTGAATCCCTTCATAAATGTTACTTTGCTCACACTCCAACAGCACGTCAAGTATTAAAAACCATTTGTCTCCATTCACTCCTATCAAATACGCTTACACATGCTTGCTGGAAGTCCAAGCCCCTCGCACACAAAACCTCCTTTACCCCCTCCCTCCAACCTTTCCTAGGCCGACCCCTACCCCGCCTTCCCTCCAATACAGATTTATACACTCTCATAGTCATTCTGTCTCGTTCCATTCTCTCTACATGTCCGAACCACCTCAACAACCCCTCCTCAGCTCTCTGGATAATAGTTTTGGTAATCCCGCACCTCCTCCTAATTTCCAAACTCCGAATTCTCTGCATTATATTCACACCACACATTGACCTCAGACATGACATCTCCACTGCCTCCAGCCTTCTCCTCATTGCAACATTCATCACCCATGCTTCACACCCATATAAGAGTGTTGGTATAACTATACTCTCATACATTCCCCTCTTTACTTCCATGGACAAAGTTCTTTGTCTCCACAGACTCCAAAGTGCTCCGCTCACCCTTTTCCCCTCATCAATTCTGTGATTCACCTCATCCTTCATAGACCCATCTACTGACATGTCCACTCCCAAATATCTGAATACATTCACCTCCTCCATACTCTCTCCCTCCAATCTGATATCCAATCTTTCGTCACCTAATCTTTTTGTTATTCTCATCACCTTACTCTTTCCTATATTCACTTTCAATTTTCTTCTTTTACACACCCTACCAAATTCATCCACCAACCTCTGCAACTTCTCTTCAGAATCTCCCAAAAGCACAGTGTCATCAGCAAAAAGCAACTGTGACAACTCCCACTTTGTATTTGATTCTTTATCTTTTAACCCCACACCTCTTGCCAAGACCCTCGCATTCGCTTCTCTTACAACCCCATCTATAAATATATTGAACAACCACGGTGACATCACACATCCTTCTCTAAGGCCCACTTTTACTGGGAAATAGTCTCCCTCCCTCCTACACACTCTAACCTGAGCCTCACTATCCTCATAAAAACTCTTCACTGCTTTCAGTAATCTACCTCCTATTCCATACACCTGCAACATCTGCCACATTGCCCCCCTATCATACGCCTTTTCCAACTCCATAAATGCCACAAAAACCTCTTTACCCTTATCCGAATACTGTTCACCTATATGTTTCACTGTAAACACTTGGTCTACACACCCCCTACCTTTCCTAAATCCCCCTTGTTCATCTGCTATCCTGCTTTCTGTCTTACTCTTAATTCTTTCAATAATAACTCTACCATACACTTTACCAGGTACACTCAACAGACTTCTTCTTCTTCTTCTTTCAACAAATCGGCCGCTTCCCACCAAGGCGGGGTGGCCCAAAGAGAAAAACAAAAGTTTCTCTTTTTAACTTTAGTAATGTATACAGGAGAAGGGGTTACTAGCCCCTTGCTCCCGGCATTTTAGTTGACTCTTACGACACGCATGGCTTACGGAGGAAGAATTCTGTTCCACTTCCCCATGGAGATAAGAGGAAATAAGAACAAGAACTAGTAAGAAAATAGAAGAAAACCCTGAGGGGTGTGTATATATATGCTTGTACATGAATGTGTAATGTGACCTAAGTGTAAGTAGAAGTAACAAGACATGCCTGAAATCTTGCATGTTTATGAGACAGAAAAAAGACACCAGCAATCCTACCATCATGTAAAACAATTACAGGCTTCCGTTTTACACTCATTTGGCAAGACGGTAGTACCTCCCTGGGTGGTTGCTGTCTACCAACCTACTACCTAGGTTCAACAGACTTATTCCCCTATAATTTTTGCACTCTCTTTTGTCCCCTTTGCCTTTATACAAAGGAATAATACATGCTCTCTGCCAATCCCTAGGTACCTTACCCTCTTCCATACATTTATTAAATAATAGCACCAACCACTCCAAAACTATATTCCCACCTGCTTTTAACATTTCTATCTTTATCCCATCAATCCCAGCTGCCTTGCCCCTTTCATTCTACCCACTGCCTCACGAACTTCCCCCACACTCACAACTGGCTCTTCCACACTCCTACAAGATGTTATTCCTCCTTGTCCTATACACGAAATCACAGCTTTCCTGTCTTCATCAACATTTAACAACTCCTCAAAATATTCCCATCTTCCCGATACCTCTAACTCTCCATTTAATAACTCTCCTCTCCTATTTTTAACTGTCAAATCCATTTGTTCCCTAGGCTTCCTCAACTTATTAATCTCACTCCAAAACTTTTTCTTATTTTCAACAAAATTTGTTCATAACATCTCACCCACTCTCTCATTTGCTCTCTTTTTACATTGCTTCACCACTCTCTTAACCTCTCTTTTTCTCTCCATATACTCTTCCCTCCTTGCATCACTTCTACTTTGTAAAAACCTCTCATGTTTCTCCTACTTTAGCATTTAGGTCCCCTACCACAATTACTCTCTCACTTGGTTCAAAAGTTCCTATACATTTGCTTAACATCTCCCAAAATCTCTCTCTCTCCTCTACACTCCTCTCTTCTCCAGGTGCATACACGCTTATTATGACCCACTTTTCGCATCCGACCTTATTTTAATCCACATAATCCTTGAATTTACACATTTATATTTCCTCTTCTCCTTCCATAACTGATCCTTCAACATTATTGCTACCCCTTCCTTAGCTCTAACTCTCTCAGATACTCCTGACTTAATCCCATTTATTTCTTCCCACTGAAACTCGCCTACCCCCTTCAGCTTTGTTTCGCTTAGGGCCAGGACATCCAACTTCTTTTCATTCATAACATCAGCAATCATCTCTTTCTTATCATCCGCACTACATCCACTCTCATTCGAACAAACCAGTTTTATAAAGTTTTTCTTCTCTTTTTTAGTAAATGTGTACAGGAGAAGGGGTTACTAGCCCATTACTCCCTGCATTTTAGTCGCCTCATGCGACACGCATGGCTTACGGAGGAAAGATTCTTTTCCACTTCCCCATGGACAATAGAGAAAATAAAAAGAACAAGAGCTATCAAGAAAAAGAAGAAAAACGTAGATGTGTGTATGTATATATATGCATGTGCATGCCTGTGTAGTGTGACCTAAAGTGTAAGTAGAAGTAGCTAGATATACCTGTTATCCAGCGTGTTTATGAGACAGAAAAAAGACACCAGCAATCCTACCATCATGTAAAACAGTTTCAGGTTTCTGTTTCACAGTCACCTGGCATGATGGTAGTACCTCCCTGGGTGGTTGCTGTCTACCAACCTACTACTGTACCTACATGATAATATATACATGATAATATATACCTGGAAGGTACTCGAGGGCCTGGTCCCAAATCTGCACACTGCCATTACAACATACTGGAGTGGGAGATATGGGAGGAAGTGTAAAATAAACCCAGTGAGGAGCAGGGGTGTGGTGGTGACAATAAGGGAGCACTGTATCAACACCTGGGGTCCCAGACTATTCAACATCTTACCAGAAGATATCCGAAACACGGCTGGAACAAGTGCAGAAGCCTTCAAGAGGAAACTGGACAAGTATCTTCAGCAGGTGCCATATCAACCAGGCTGTGACGGATATGTGGGGCAGCGGGCATCCAGCAGCAACAGCCTGGTTGACCAGGCATGCACCAGACGAGCCTGGCCCATGGCCTGGCTCAGAGAGTAGAGAAGCTCTCGAAACTCTTCAAAGGTAAGGATTGTACATAATTGTATTATAGAATACAAGCAGCAGTTTAATTAATGAGAAGTAAATGTTAAGTTTAATGAATGGGCACAGTAAGTATGTAATATGAAACTGAGGAAAATACTTTAAATTGGAGGACTGAAGATATGTAGAACAAGCTGATTAAATAGAAAAATGTGTGATGAATGCTATTATAAGCAGAGGAGAGATAATTAAGTAAAAACTGCTAAGGGTCATTCCAGTGTGTTTTTCAAAATTTTCTTTGTTTCTGCAGTGTTATTGTATGTATCTTATAATTAGAGCTCTCAATTTGCTCTTTTGTTTCGGAGGTAATTAGAATAATAATCTTTTTCTTTGTTAGGTATGTTCGACACTTGGACATTACAGTCCATACATTACACATTAAGACCAAACTTTGTCAGCTAGTAGAAGTAATGATGCAAAGGAGAGATGACCTTGCGTTTCGCCAAGAGATGAAATTTCGCAATAAGATGGTTGACTACCTCACTGACTGGGTTATGGGTAATTCTCACCAAATTGCTCCACCAGGGACCATTGATGTAACTTCAGTTTCCAAGTAAGTTACTTAAAAATGATTTCGAGTTTTTTATATACAGTGGTACCTCGAGTTACGATGGTCCCCAAAATCGCCCTTTTATGTAAGTTTATTTTTTTAAATGCTTTTGTAAGTATATTTTTGGGGGTGTAAAAGGACTAGTCTACTTTACATTATTCCTTATGGGGATAAATTCGTTTGGTAATGGCACTTGAACAGCATTCTCGAACGAAAAAATATCGTAACTCGAGGTACCACTGTAGCATGAATTTGCACCATAATATTATATTTATTTATTTTTTTCAACAAGTCGGCCGTCTCCCACCGAGGCAGGGTGACCCAAAAAGAAAAAAAAATCCCCAAAAAGAAAATACTTTCATCATCATTCAACACTTTCACCTCACTCATACATAATCACAGAGGCGCTCAGATACGACAGTTTAGAAGTCCCTCCGAACTGCCGATATCCCAAACCCCTCCTTTAACCCAAGTTCTAATACTCCACCTAACGACTATCTCACTGGCACCTATCCGAACACACTATTCCTAGCCCCAACCAACCCAATAGAAGTTTCACTTATAATCAACACATTAAAAAACAAAGCAGGTGACCTAAATAACTTACCACCTTATACGTATATACAAAAAAGCCTCTCAAGTTCTCTCACCAATTATTGCAACAGTATTTATTGCCATTATACACATGTTAGAAATAATTTACACCGCCCTTGAGAAAAAAGAAATCCCAGTTAGAATCTTCATTGATTTACGTAAAGCTTTTGATACAGTTGACCATGATCTGTTACACTTAAAATTATCGCACTATGGTATAAGAGGACACTCCCTAAACTACCTAAAATCATACCTTAGCAACAGAAACCAATACGTATGTGTACACAAATGGAGCTAGCTCCACCGAGCAAACTATTACCGTAGGTGTCCCACAGGGAAGTGTTCTTGGCCCACTACTCTTTCTCATTTACATTAACGACCTACCAAATGCATCTCAACTACTCAAACCCATACTTTTTGCAGATGACACTACATACGTTATCTCTCACCCAAGCCCAGACACACTAGCCAACACTGCAAATACTGAATTGCAGAAAATATCTACCTGGATGATGACCAACAAACTTACTCTCAATATTGATAAAACCTATTTTATCCAGTTTGGGAACAGAGCTACAAACGCACCACTTAACATAATGATAAACGGGTCCCCTATCGCAAAACTCACAGAGGGAAAATTCTTAGGAATCCATCTTGACAGTGGCCTCAAATTTCAGACACATATACAACAAATCTCCAAGAAAGTCTCAAAGACCGTGGGAATACTATCCAAGATACGGTACTATGTTCCACAACCAGCTCTCCTTACCCTATATCACTCACTCATTTACTCCTACCTCACCTATGGAATCTGCGCATGGGGCTCTACATCAATAACTCATCTCAGACCACTAATAACACAACAAAAGGCAGCAGTTAGAATGATAACAAATTCTCACTCCAGGCAACATACTCCACCAATATTCAAAAACCTAAACTTACTCACCATACAAGACATCCATACTTTTTACTGTGCCTATTACATACATAGAACACTATGCAAATATTAACCCACCACTCAAACTTCTCCTTACTAATTTTAACAGGACACATGACCATAACACTAGACACAGATCACTCCTCGATGTTCCCCGTGTCCACCTAACACTATGTAAAAACTCATATAAAAGGCACAAAAATTTGGAATTCATTACCTGTCATTGCCAAAGAAACCCTACCTGTACCCCAATTCAAAACGATGCTAAAAAACCACCTTCTCACCCAAAGCTAATTGCTCCATATCAAACATTCCCAGCAAAGTAGAATAATCACTTAACGTAAAAACCTGACTAATCAATTGAATGTAATGTATGAATGAATGAATGAATGAATGTAAAACCTGTTATGAATAATACATACTTGGCTAATTATTTCCAAAACACTTACATTATAATGACCACGTAAACTAACTGCAATGCAATTAATTGTTTTAAATTGTTATCTCACTCAATTAGTTGCATTGCTACAATAAATTGCTACAATTAATTGATATGTTCAACTTATATTCAAACTTTATAACTTAGATATGCAACTTTACTTATTTTATAAATTATCAACCATAACTTTTTATTATTTTATTATTTTTATTGCTTTTATTTGTTTAATCTGATTTAATTAATTTTATAATGAAGACAAAAGTACAAAACTATGTTTAAAAAATGTCATGTCTAAACTATGTTCAAATTTCATAGCTTAAATACTCACCTTTACTCATTGTATACTATCTACAAAAATTCTTACAATTTAGTTTTAAGTTAATTTTAAGTCTGCCCAAAATGCCCTGGATACTAGGGGCTTTTGGCATGTACACCTCATGTAATCTCAATAACCAAATGTAATTCTTTGTATCATGTCCAAATAAACTATTATTATTATTATTATTATTATTATTATGGTCGTACAAGTACGTTTTACGCACTGTGGTTATTGACGTACTAGTATGCCTAAATTCTAGCGCCCTCAAATCAAGCAGAAACAGGCTGTTTGGCTTAGATGTAATAGAATGGGTCTGTGCGGTCAGTGTGCGCAGTATAAAAAAATTCCTGTACCACACAGTGCATAATGAGGAGAAAAAAACTGACCGTGTTTTTGGTTTAAAACAGCGACTTTGCAGTCTATTTTCGTATGGTATTTATGCTTGTATTCTTGTTTTCTTAGTCTCATAGAATAGATGATATATTACAGAAAGAGAGATAATTTTGACTGGTTTCACGATGACAAGTACCTTGAAACTGAGCGCAAAGTAGCGAAAATGTTTGATTTTGGCCGATGTTCAAGAATAAACATATCACACCATGCGTCCAATACACATCAACTGGAGAGTCTAATATCCTTCACAAGTGCGCTGATATTATTTATACCATTTTTACAATGATGCAGTTGTATACATAACAGTAAATCTTCTATTTTTTGTGAGAATAAAAATTCAAAATGGAAAGCAAAAGTAATGTAAGAAGGGCCTGGAGACGTGACTGATGAACAGAGAAGATGTTATTTTAGTGCCAAGAATGTCTGCCTTGTTTATTATGGACCCTATTTTGAAATTGGCATCGTTTGAAATTTGTGTGAAATTGCCAAATTGCCATTTTCTGACCACTATTTTGGGTAGTTAAAATTGGTAAATAGGTGGTTTCTTGTACTCAATCGATAGAAGAAATGGAGTTCTAGCGAAATAGCTATAATTGTATTAGACTGAAACATTGGAATTTGCCGAAAATAGGGCTCAAAGTGGGCAAAATCGCCGATGCGTAAATGTCATGGATATCGCTAACTTCGCGAAAGCATAATTCCGTTAGTTTTCGATCAAATTTCATAATTTTTGTGGCGTTATGATCGGAAAAAGATTCTCTATCATTTCATAAGAAAAAATAATTTTTTTTTTTAAAATTCGTGTACCCTGAGAACGAGTTTCAGAGAGACCCCTTGGACCCCCAAAGGGTTAAAGTGCAGGCAATGTACTTCCCATTTCCTGGACTCAAATCCGGCTAACCGGTTTCCCTGAATCCCTTCACTAAATATTACCCTGCTCACACTCCAACAGCTCGTCAGGTCCCAAAAACCATTAGTCTCCATTCATTCCTATCTAACATGCTCACGCACACTTGCTGGAAGTCCAAGCCCGTTGCCCACAAAACCTCCTTTACCCCTTCACTCCAACCTTTTCGAGGACGACCCCTACCCCATTCTCTCTAAATGACTAAACCACCTCAACAACCCCTCTTCAGCCCTTTGACTAATACTTTTAGTAACTCCACACCTCCTCCTAATTTCCACACTGAATTCTCTGCATATTTACACCACACATTGCCATTAGACAGGACATCTCCTCTGCCTCCAGCCACCTCCTCGCTGCAGCATTTACAACCCAAGCTTCACACCCATATAAGAGTGTTGGTACCAATATACTTTCATATATTCCCTTCTTTGCCTCCATGGATAACGTTTTTTGTCTCCACAGATACCTCAACGCACCACTCACCTTTTTTCCTTCATCAATTCTATGGCTAACCTCATCCTTCATAAACCCATCCGCTGACAAGTCAACTCCCAAATATCTGAAAACATTTACTTCTTCCATAATCCCTCTCTCCAATGTGATATCCAATTTTTCTTTGTCTAAATCTTTTGATACCCTCATCACTTTACTCATATCTATGTTCACTTTTAACTTTGTACCTTTAATTCAACAGCCATTTCCCACAAAATCTTATTAATAAGAATATCTCTGTTGCTCTGAAGGTATGCATAAGGCTTATAGAATTTGTTAAACTTTCGGCATCTTATTCAAACTGCATGTTTGTTTTCTTCCTAATCATTTGTTCAAGTGATACTAATGGGATAGCCCCTATCCTTTGGCTTAGATGTGGATAGCATATATGTTTGTGTGTTTAGGAAGTTAAAAGTGAACATAGTAATAGGCAGAATAAGGTGGATAGTGGAAAGCTAGTGACACTAGATGACAAGGACAGTAATAGGTATAGTGGAAAAACAGAGATGAGCAGGAAGGGTAAAGAGAAAGGAGGGTCTCTAAATATATATTACACCAATAGTCGTAGTGCTAGGAATAAGATGGACGAGTTGAGATTAGTTGCAAGTACGGGTAATATTGATGTTTTTGCAATAACTGAGACATGGTTTAATATGAAAAATCGGGACTTGCCTGCCGAATGTCACATTCAGGGTTTTAAATTGTTCCAAGTAGACAGAAGTATCGGGAAAGGGGGTGGGGTGGCACTCTATGTCCGTGATCATTTAAATTGTTGCATAAAAACGGGTATAAAGTCTGAATTAACACATACAGAGTCTGTCTGGATAGAATTTTCAGAGGGTGTGAAAATTGATTTTAGGCGTGATTTACCGTCCTCCAAACTTAGATAGGAACAAGGGAGACTACTTTGGGAGGAAATTGTTAAGGCCACAAGACACGATAACGTAGTAATTCTAGGGGACTTTAACTTTAGTCAGATTGATTGGAATTTCATGACAGGAATTTAGAATCTAACGACTTTTTAGAAGTAGTTCAGGATTGCTTTTGAAGCAGTTTGTAACAGAACCTACAAGGAAATAACCTACTTGACTTGGTTCTGGCAAGCAAGGAAACCCTTGTTAATAATTTAGAAATTACAGAGGAACTCGGCTCAAGCGACCACAAGTCAATTACCTTTAGCATTGAATGGATGTATGATAGTAGGGATAATTCAGTAATGGTCCCAGATTTTCGCTTAGCAGATTATAATGGACTTAGAGAACACTTATCAACTGTGGACTGGGGTGAAGAAGAGAGGTATCAATATGACAGTTTTCTTAACACTATACAGGCTGCCCAAAGAACATTTATCCCGTATAAAGAAATTAGATCAAGTAGAAATGACCCAAAATGGATGAATAATAGGCTCAAATATCTTTTAGGGCAGAAGAAAGGAATTTATAGGTGCAAAAAAAGAGGTGAGGGTCATCTTATAAATCAGTATACTGACATTAAGAGGGACGTTAAAAGGGAATAAGAAAAGCTAAACGGGACTATGAAATTAAAGTTGCTAGGGATTCAAAAACTAACCCAAAAAGTTTTTTCCAGGTTTATAGAACAAAAGTTAGGGATAAGATAGGTCCCCTTAAAAATAACTTTGGGCATCTTACTGACAAGGAGAATGATATGTGCTCTATTTTTAATAATTATTTTCTCTCGGTTTTCACACAGGAAGACATTAATAATATCCCAGTAATTAATTTTACAGAGGCCCAGAAGAAGATAAATTATGTAATATCACAGTCACTAGCGAAATGATTATGAAACAGCTGGACCGACTGAAACAAAATAAATCGCCGGGTCCTGATGAGCTTTTGCAAGGGTTCTTAAGGAATGCAAAATGGAACTCTGTGAACCAATATCTAACATTTTTAATTTATCTCTTCAAACAGGTGTAGTGTCTGATATGTGGAAGATGGCTAATGTAATTCCTATTTTTAAAGCAGGGGACAAGTCACTACCGTCAAACTACCGCCCAATAAGCCTGACCTCAATTGTAGGCAAATTACTAGAGTCAATTATAGCTGATATTATTAGAAGCCATCTAGATAACCATAATTTGATTAATGATACCCAGCATGGATTCACGAGGGCCGTTCCTGCCTATCTAATTTATTAACCTTCTTCAGTAAAGCTTTTGAGGCTGTTGATCACGATAAAGAATTTGATATTGTTTATTTAGACTTTAGTAAGGCTTTTGATAGAGTACCGCACCAGAGACTGTTAAAGAAAGTGGCAGCTCATGGCATTGGGGGAAAAGTGCTGTCATGGATCGAGTCATGGCTCACCAATAGGAAGCAGAGAGTGTTCATAAATGGGGTTAAATCCGAATGGGGACTTGTAACAAGTGGTGTTCCACAGGGATCAGTCTTAGGCCCATTGTTATTTATAATATATATCAATGACCTTGATGAGGGAATTACTAGTGATATGAGCAAATTCGCCGACGACACGAAGATAGGTAGGATAATTCATTCAAACATAGATGTCATAGAACTTCAGGAAGATTTAGACAAACTTAATTCGTGGTCAGAAAAGTGGCAGATGCAGTTCAATGTAGATAAATGCAAGGTTCTGAAGCTCGGGAGTGTCCATAACCCAAGCACTTATAAGTTAAATAACGTAGAACTTAGCCATACAGATTGCGAGAAGGACTTGGGGGTGATGGTAAGCAGCAACCTTAAACCAAGACAGCAATGCCTAAGCGTACGTAATAAGGCAAATAGATTACTGGGATTTATATCAAGAAGTGTTAGCAACAGAAGTCCAGAGGTTATATTACAGCTTTATACATCATTAGTAAGGCCTCACCTAGATTACGCAGCTCAGTTCTGGTCTCCATATTACAGAATGGACATAAATTCGTTAGAAAACATTCAGCGTAGAATGACTAAATTAATACATAGCATTAGAAATCTTCCTTACGAAGAAAGATTGAAGACCCTAAAATTACATTCACTTGTAAGACGTAGAATGAGGAGACATGATCGAGGTATACAAGTGGAAAATGGGTATAAACAAAGGGGATATAAATAAGGTCTTGAGGATATCTCTCCAAGAGAGAACCGCAATAATGGATTCAAGTTAGATAAGTTTAGATTTAGAAAGGATATAGGAAAGTATTGGTTTGGAAATAGGGTAGTTGATGAGTGGAACAGTCTGCCTAGTAGGGTTATTGAAGCTAGGACCTTGGGTAGTTTCAAATTTAGGTTGGATAAATTCATGAGTGAGAGGGGTTGTATTTGAGTGGGACTCGCGCATGAGTGGGTAGAATTGTCAAAGCTTATTTCTTGGGTAGCATTGAAAATTGGGTTGAGCAAATATTCTGTTAGTGGGACGGATTGTGAAGGACCTGCCTAGTATGGGCCAACAGGCCTGCTGCAGTGTTCCTCCTTTCTTATGTTCTTATGTTCT